>CM042328.1:14369390-14529390 GCA_023566125.1 Zingel zingel | reverse complement strand
GAGGAGGAAGAGGGGCCATTAGCAGCGTGTAGAGGACGCACATTCTGCCCTCCGCGGTGTGAAAAGAGATGCCTTTATTGTGTTCTGTGGCGCTTATATCATGTACGACAATACATATTTAATCCCAGCAGAGCTTTAGGGAGACATAAATAAAATAATCAGGCAAGTTCCCTAAAACAAACAAAGATTGTATCGCCCATTGGTGCAGCTCAGGATGTGTAGAAAGGAAATCAGTTCTGTTGCTGTTTGTTTGTCGTAAAACAATGTATACTACGCATGTATAGGCCTCGAGATTAACTTAATAAAGCACAAAAATAACATCGCTGCCTCAGAGGATTTTTATTTTATTTATTTTTTTTAGAAAATAACCATTTATTAAGTTTAAACTTCACACGTTTTTTTTCCAAGAAAAATCAAGAGTGAGGAAAAAATAAATACTTAATTTAGGTGATACTGTATATATTTGGGCTACATAATCGATATAGGTCTATAGCTCACCTGTAATGCTCCAAAACATGTTCACATCAAAATATTAAAATAGCAGCTGCCAAAGCCACACGGATGTGCCTCATATATGACGGTGTCATTTCCATCTCTAAATAATTGAAGATAAACAGACTCAGTGTGTAATACCTTGTGTAATTACATTAAGGTAGAATAATTATTCATATCTGTGCGTTAATGACCATCAAACAGTTCACGAAGAGAGCAGATTTCTTTGCAAAACAAAATGGTGGTTTAAAAAGGTGAATTTTTGATCCCCTCATCGTTGAACTCAGTCTGAATTCATAAAAAAAAGAGTGAGAACACAGTTCAAGATGGTGTAGGCTACTTCTGCACATGTGAGCCAGTGATGCGGAGGATAAATTCAACCAACATTACAAAAACATCCATTATTTTGTCATGAAATCTTCATTTCTTTCTCTTTTAAAATCTCCATACAGCATCAGTTTAACACCGCTGACAATTAAACAGCCCGTAAACGTATAGCTGCTAAACTCCATTTCATGGATAAAAAAAAAGAAGTGAATTAAAGTCCCTGTATGTGACAAACTGTCAGGGTGGATTTGCTGAAAGTTCATATTTAGTGTGCGCAAGGTACTTGATCAACAACATCAAAATCGCCCTCCTCACAGATAGAACACAATCATTTATGAGTCCCACATTAATAACAAAATCGAAAAAAAGTGCAACAACGAAGAGTGAGTGACACGAAATGAAAAATTGAAGTCTTTTTGGAGATAATCCCAGATGAGACGTGAACAGCTGTTGATAAATCCCTGTTAGTTAGGCTACTTAGGCTATTATTAATCACTCGATCAAAAATGTAGTAGGCTATTTTATTCATGATGTGTGAAACTCAGTGCACCGCAGAGTACTTCATTCGTTTCTGTTTTTGCCTCTGGTTGCAAAACCACACTCGAACCACATTCTTTTTCAGGTCCAGTTTTTCGGCGATGGCCGCAATTTTTTCCGAGGAGGGCCGAGGCTGGATGGCAAAGTAAGCCTCCAAAGAGCGCTTCTCCGGCGCGGCGATGGAGGTGCGCTTTCTTTTCCTCTCGTTCCCGTTGAAAAGGTCCGGCTTGCTGCTTTTCTCCCGGTACGCAGCCTCTGCTTCCTCGAGCCAGGCCTGGAGAACCGGCTTGAGCGCTATCATGTTGTTGTGGGACAAAGTGAGGGACTCGAACCTGCAGATGGTGCTCTGGCTCAAAGACCCCACTCCGGGGATCTTGAGGTTGGCCAGTGCCGACCCGACGTCCGCCTGGGTCACTCCGAGTTTGATCCTCCTCTGCTTGAACCGCTCAGCAAAGGCTTCCAGCTCCCTGGGATCCGACTCCACGTCGTTGATGCACGCCATGCCGCCGTGCACTGACAAGGAGTGAGGGTGAGCCATGTTGGCCATCGCCTGGTGCAGCTGCCCCATGGTCTGCAGGTGGTGGTGAGGGTGCTGGTGGTGGTGCGCCGACGTGGTCATCCCGGGAGGCTCCGGAGCACCCATCCCGGTCACGGCCAGGCTGGAGGAGAGGTGGTCCAGGAGGTCCCCGGCCTCCAGGGTCTGTCCGAGGTGGTGGTGGTGGTGATGGTGGTGGGAGGCGATGGTGGAGGGCACGTGGGAGATGGGCACGGTGGTGGAGGAGGAAGAGGAGGCTGAGGTGCAGGGGACACTGCTCATGGTATGGTAAGTCACGTCTGGTTTGAACGGGTGATTCTTGCCGTGAGAGACAATGCTGTCAGCAGCCGCCAGAGCCTCTGCCCGTGCCAGCAGGCTCTCATCAAAGCCTCCGAATATATTGCCCTGCAGCTGCAAGCAAGAGTGCGCATACTGGAGTCAGTGGGGAATTGTGTCAGGCAGCTCTTAGGATCTAAAAAACATTTTTCCAAAGGCAAGCAGCGCTGAGGAGAGGAGAGAACCCTCCTAAACGCGCTGGTCATAAAAATTAATATGAAAGCAAGCGCATGGCTTGAAAAGACATGTGGATAAGAGGGAGGAGGTTGGGGGTTGGGAGGGTGGGGGTGGGGGGGTGGCACAGACAGAGGAGAGCGAGAGATAGCGGATAGAACAAAGTCCTGTCAAATCAACTTAACAGACATTTCCAGTGTGATATTTCCCCCTCCTCTCACCCAGTAGGCCTATATTCCACAGCCATTCTCCCCCGACCTGAACGTACCTGCGGGGCGGGCAGACAGACTCTGCGCATGCCCTCCGAGCCTGAGTGCAGGCCGGGATACTTGGGCTCGTGCAGAGCCGGGTGCATGGAGAAATGCTGCTTGCCGTTCATGGTCATCATCCTCCTCCCTGCAAGCACCTCGCAAGCAATGTGGCCCCTGACATGAAAACCGGGGAGCGGATAGCTACAGAGTTCCTCTGCTCTTCTTTACTAGACTGAGCTGTTAACATCGGCGGCACCTCCCGGCATCCCTCTCTCCCTTTTCTTATCCCCTCCTCCCCCTCCTCTTCTTTCAGCCTCTCTCCTCATCCCCTCCCACCTGCTCCTCTGCTCAATTTACAAGTTGCAAAATGTTGGCCTCTGTGCGCAAGCGTCAAACAAACCCAACCAAATTCACAAATTATATTCTAATTACACGTTGTTCATTGACGATATCGTTAGTATGACTTCCAATGGTATTAGTCATATTTTTATTAATATTTATATTTGGTGTGACAAAAATAAAACCATGGATTCATCCACTACAATGGTCCAATTATTTCAGCACCATGGACAGCGCAGCAACCCTGTGGTTACCAGGTGACAGTGTTCCCTATATGTAAATCCATATATCATAGACAGATAGATTCAATAAAATGTAAAACGCATACAAGCCTACAATGTTGATCAACAGTTTGGTTGGGCTACTACATGATTCAAATTGTATCTCAGGCCTGCAGGTTGCTGACCAGTTGACCCCAGGACTTTGGCCTGCACTCCTCCCATATAAACGTGCATCCTCGGGGCTGCTTTACAGCCTTCTCATGTGGCTGCCTGGTTTAAACTCATGAAGCCGGGGTGGACGGGCCGAAAGAAGAGACAGGCGGGCAGAGGCGGACCGATGACACAGTGGGTCCATCTGATCCTGTTGGCCGCCTCTCTGGTTCCCCAGACTCTGAATAATTTAGCTGCATGGTGGCAGGCATCCATTACCACGCTGGCATGTTCTTATTCATTACACAGATTAAAACAGCTGAGATCTTTTCTCACCATGCAAACCTGTTGCAGGCTGGAGAGCCAAATTTTAAGAGCTGCATGTCTGCAGCTCTTAAAAGCTTGCATGAATTTAGGGGAGACAAAAGACATATAGACTTGATGGAGATGCCTTTAAACATTTTTTTTAACGTTTGTGTTGAGATTTTTAATTAAATACTGAATGTTTTGATTCTCTACCAGAGGAGTGCATATGTGAATTGTAACCACATAACATTGACATAATTCATCTGTTTTTAGAATATGCGAGAGAAAACAATGTTAAAGTGAGAGAAAGACAATGTAAGTGCGTAACTTAAGAAGCTGTTCGTAAATGGATCCCATTGAATGTATATTAGTATAAATAAAGGCCAAAGTCCCTTTTCTCATCCCTTCCCTTTTTCTTACCCCCTAAAAGCTGTTATAAAGCTGGGACCATTCATAATTTAGTGGTCATTGTTTACAACTCTGTCATCTCTGTGCTTTTTCAGATTTCTGAAGATTGCATGTGACATGTTTTGAGAAGAACGTTGCCATATTGTGGTCAAATGTGAGAGTGGATATTCTTCTCACCGCTATCTGGCCTGCATACTGTACACTCCACCAGATGCCCTGTAACTACTGTCACAGCATGCATTACTTTCAGCAGCATTGTTTATGTTTCTTAATCATAATTGAAAATATGGGCCGGTTTCACAAATGTGTTTTAACAACATATTTGTATTTCTTATCTATATACTATGTAATTTGTTATTTATACTGATATACTATAACTCCTCTGTGTGTGTGTATATATATATATATATACATACACTACCGGTCAAAAGTTTGGGGTCACTTAGAAATTTCCATTCCACTCCATTATAGACAGAATACCAGCTGAGATCAGTTGCATTGTTTTTCTAACCAGGGCAGCAGTTTTCAGATTACATTATGTGTTTACATAATTGCAAAAGGGTTCTCCAATGTTCTCTCAGTTAGCTTTTTAAAATTATATCAGATTAGTAAACAGAATGTGCCTTTGGAACATTGGATGAATGGTTGCTGATAATGGCCAATGTAGATATTGCATTAAAGATCAGCCACCCACTCAGATCAGCTGGTATTCTATCTATAATGAAGTGGAATGGAAAATTCTAAGTGACCCCAAAATTTTGACCAGTAGTATATATATATATATATATATATATAATACTTAGTGTCTTATAAATCGACTTACTAAGGCATTATATATTAGATGCTGTCTCGTAATTGTGACTTGTCATTTTATAAAATGTTTCATTATTATTATTGTAGTATGCCATAATATTAGAAAAACATTCATTCTAATTGTTAAGTTTTATAATTATTTTTTTTATATTTATATCTAGGCTATATCAAATTGTACTTGCAGAAATTGGCTTCCTTAGAGTCCTCCCAGTCACCAGGCCACTGCAGGATTTACCCGGAACAGTGCTCTGCTCAGGCCCCAGAGTGAAATCCCTTCCCCCAGGGAGAGCCAGAAGCTTCTGCATTAAACTAAACAGACTGTGTTAAACTAAAGAGAGTGTTTTTACTTGACTTCCTAAAGTAAGAAACGCTCGTGCATTATTCAGGGATGTTTTAATATGTCGTAGTCTCTGGCTGCTGTAATTAAAGTAGTCAGAGGTCAGCCTGTAGTCTACTGTGACGTGGTGAATTTGTTTGGGCGCGTGGGTGTCAAAGTGAGCGTGTGAGCAAGGATTGACTTCTTCTCCTTAATAAGATGGACACAATGGAACGTATTGAATTACAAATGACTACCCAGATAGATGTGCCCTATCATATAGGCCGCCACCTAGTCTTATATTTGTGCCCAAGCCCTACATAGGATTCAGTATTGGAATGCAACTAACTACATTTACTGAAGTAGGCCTACAACTAGAACAATGTTGAGGTAATTGTAGCCTACTTTACTTGAGTATTTCCACTTTATGCTTCACTACACTTCGGAGGCAAATATTGTAATTTTTACTCCACTACATTAATTTGACAGCTTTAGTCACTAGATACTTTTTTCAAATTTAGATTAAAAAAATATAAATCAAGTCATAAATGACCATGTATTATTATTATTATTATAGGTTAAGCTACCCAGCAGTAGCCTATGTAAAGTAAATACAATTAGCACCACCTTTACCAGCTGCAACATTGAAATGATGAACACATGAATGCATCAATAATTATGATCCAATCATGTAATATATGGGCCATTCTACATGAGTACTTTTACTTTTGATACTTTAAGTATATATTTGATGCTAATACTTTTGTACTTTAACTTAAGAGTTTGAAGCAGGACTTCTACTTGTGACAGAGTATTTTTGCACATTGGTATTGATACTTTTCCTTGAGTAAATAATCTGAATACACCACCACTGATATAATTATATTATAGTAGCAATAACATAATAGTAACAACAGTAACAGTAGCACCTTATTTCATCAATTTTATGTCTGTAATTTCAGGAATATTTAAAGCCCTGGATTGATTGTTGTACATTTTATTTGTTTGTAACATGGCCCCATTTCTGATTGGCTAGCAAGAATCCGATAAAATCACCACAAAGTCACAAGTCACGCATTGCCAGACCTTCCTCCACAGCGCCGCGGAGGAGGGTCTGGCTACTCCACACAGCATTTCGAGATGGGAGAAAAATATGCTCTGGTTTACAGGCATTTTTTTTAAACCAATCACAATCTTCTTGGGACTAGGCCAGCACTAGTCTAATTCTTCAGCACTGACACAGCACTGTTGAGATAGGTCTGGCAACGCTAAACTACCACTAGTTTGTCTCATCAGATGTAGACTGTTGGTATAAAGCCTGCCACTGGCCTGCCAATCGCTGCCTGCGGGGCTAAGCGCCACCCAAGACGATAGTGATTGGTTTAAATAAATACAAACTAGCCAAAACATTTTTTTCACTCCTATACCAGAATGATTGGACTTTTCAACAGTTCTGACACAGCACTGAGGAGATAGGTCTGCCACCAACTGCCATTCTAAATCAATACACAACTGGCCTAGTAACATTGTTAGGTACTATTTGTTTGCTTAGGTACTATATGTTCAGAATGCTGAGGCATCCCCCTGACCTAGATTAAACACCACTTTTAAAACTGACAATTTGAGCACAGCTTCACTTTTTGTCTGTGGTAATCGGCCACCGTATAAGTGCAATAATGCACTCCTAGGTGTCCTATTATATGAAAATTGTGAACGAGGTGGGGCATTACTTTTTATATTTAAAGATACCTTGTCTCAGACTCAGTGGGGTGTTATGTAATGTGTTATTACTTTGTGTCAGCAAATTGAGGTCTATGATGATTTCTATCAGATAACATGCAAAATGAAGGAGACCACACAAGAGTTTAAGGTAATATTTTCTGGAATGCTTTTGCCTGCATTTTTTTCCCTTGCCAATGCCAACTTCTTTTTTTGGTCAATGTTTTTCTTTTTTTCTCTCTCAATGTTTTTTTTCTTTTCTTCTCTTTCCCAAATCCAATTGAAATTGTATTTTTTTTTTCTTTTCTTTTCTTTCTTTTTTTTTTTTTAACCGTCTTTCAAGCACCCCATTCCTCCATCTTTATTGGCAAAAGCAAACATGCTAGTAAATTAGAAATCAATTTTTTTTACAAACAAAATACATGAAGAAAATACATCCACATCCTGCAAATATAAACAGTAACAAATCCAAAACTATTATCGAATAAACATTTTTTTTACACCATTGTGATAGTAGCATACAGAATATAGTACAAAAGTGGGAGAGACCTTCTCTGAATCCTCACACAAGCAAGAACCCTGCCAGTACAGGTTTGTCCTATACAACTGCCAGTGACCTCATATAAAAAATATCATATGAGCAAATCATATTAAAGTACTAAGTGCCAAAGAGAGATGCTTCAGCTTTCCATCGCACACACCTAAATCTAATTTTGAACGCCACAGAACTCAAATGTTTTAAATGGACCACTGGCAGGAGACGTCTTGAGTTATCAGTCAACAGTGAGATATGCAATCCAAACAAGAGTGCTACTGACATTGTAATTGGGAGGAAAACACGTAATGTGTTTCAAACTGTTCCACACCCCGTTACATGTGGTGTTAGAACTGAATTCTCTGTTACTGACTGTACTGCCACGTAGATCTCTACCTGCATGCTTGTGTAAAGTAGTGAGACTGCTACAAGGAACTAATAAGTTACTATCTCTCCTTTGTTTAGGTTCTTCAATCTGACTGGTTGTGTTATTTGATATGATCAGTTAAGTTATGATAAGAATGCATGTAAACTTTTCGTTTCACTGAAGCAACTAAATTAAAAACTTGCTAAACTATCAAACATGTATTTCTTGCATTAAGCACATTTCCATGTGAACTTTAATGACTTTCATTCCTCCCATCCTGAGGATTCTAAAATACATTTGCAAAATAAAATTTTGTTATGAAAGGTGCACACTTGTACAGTGGGTTTAGAGCACTGTTTTGAGACACAGCCAAAGGTGCACTCATTCACAAATAATATAGTGAGGTGCATGATTCCCACTGCCATTCAACGGAGTGTTTTCCACAGCTCAAAGTTTAAAAAAAGAAGAAATGTGCTACTTAGACGACAAATTTAGTAAAATAAAAGACTGGTTTAACATGAATGAAATTTTCTTGCGAATAAGCAGAGATGCTAAGCACTCTTGCTTGACCTTTTCTATCTGACTGTTGAAAATGACAAAAAGAAACTTAAAAAAAAAAAAGAAAAAAAAAAAAAGTACAACAGTAATTTCTCTTTCAAGCATTTACAAAAATTTACAAAAAGTAAATCACAAATCTTGTAAAAATTCAGCCATCCGCTGATTGTGTAAGGCAAAGAAATTATATATATTTATATATTAAAATCAACTGTTCAGTATTACATTCAAACACCCGTCTATGGATCTCACATTTTTTAAATGGGTGATCTGATCCTTGTCCTGCCAGGCCTGATGGATGACCAGGAGTCAGAATAAAACAAGTGAAAAATGTTACACACTCTTAGAAAATGTAAATATAAACACCCATGTGGGTGTTTATATTTACACCGAGTGGCACCGGACATTTAGTGAGCAACAAAACACAAGGGGGGGAATTTGAAGATTTACTATAAGACTGTATCTGACGTGCATGGACACGGCGATTTGTAAACAAGTTTAGATTTTTCTATTGCACTGGTACCTTTTTTGTACCTGCACTGGCTCTAATATGGTTGTGGTACAGTATCAGCACCTTTTGGTGCTGGGTAAAAGGTGGCTCTGTTTAGTTAGAATACAACATGCACAAACTAGCATATAGTTATGCCAGCACAGTGAGTCACTGTCAAAAATATTTGGATGATTGGATCCTTTAACATTTCGGGCTTGGAAAAATAAATACATCACTCTCTGGTAGCAACAGAGAACGTTCTATTGGTGAGGGAATGGCTGTCCCTGAACTAAGGACAAGATCTTTCAAAAAACTGGTGAGAAAAAAGCTTAAATACAGTATGTATAAAAATACCTATTCACAGTAGACACAACTTTTGTGCATTACTGATATTAATTATCTGGTATGCACACTGAAACTTATATGTTATTCTATCTATAAGAACAACTTAACATTTATCTTTCTCAGCAAAAGTGAGAGGTTTTAAATAATTGTTCAGTCGAGGGATACAAAAAACTGTCGGCCCTCTAAACTTCTTTTGATGTACAGTAAAGTAACAACGTTTTTACTTTGATTAGAGTCTAAAATTACTTAGTTCGACAATACTGGAAAAGAAGAAAAATGTGAGTTTGGTTGTATTGATTTCGTCTGCTTGTCGGAAAGAAAGAAGCGACCGATTCTGCTGAAGAGCAGGTCGTGACAAATCACAATGCCTTCATCGTCTCCAGGATCGGCTCTCGTATTCGTCATCTTCATCGTCGTCCTCCTCCTCTTCCTCCTCTTCACCGGGCAAATACGAGCTAGCTTCCTTCTGTTTGGATGAAAAACAAAAAATCTATTGTTTAGCTTTGAACACCCAAACTGATGAGATGATGTGAGGTTTCTTTACATTAGCCCCTTTCACACAGCCTGTTCAAGGCGGGACTGATGCGCCTTTAAGCTGCCTCGCCGTCTGTGTGAGAGTTACGAAGAGGGGGTCAGAGTTGCCGCGCCTTTAAGCCAGCAGCGAGGGCAGTCACAGAGCCGTAACAGTGCCGAACCAACGTCCGTGTGAAAAGGGACCGCCGAAACATCCAAAAACATGAAAATACAGAATGAGGATTTCACCTGACATTAATGCAGTTTTATTCAAAGGACAAAGATTCTCTTAGTACTGAGAGGCTTGCCCTGATTTTCCACTGGGAGCAGCAGTGAAACATTTAGAAGCACTGGAAAGAAATGTACGAGTTAAATCTGTGAATGTAACTAAAACTTCCAAAAGTTTCCCCACTTCGAATTTCAAGTTGTACTGTACATGGACTTCCTTTCCTGGGTTCTGGGTGGCTATATTTTAGCCGTTTGTGTGTGATGTGTCATACCGCATTGTCCTCATCTTTAGCCTCTTCCTCCTCTGGCTCAGTTGTGACAGAGGGTGTTTTGGGCTTGTACCAAGAAATCTGCAGCACACGACCTTTGAACTTAGCGCCTTGGTTAGCTGCCTGGAAAATAAAACACGAGTTGCAAGTTATACCTTTTGTATTTGACTATCATTTCATTTTAGATGATTAGAGGGAGCAAGAGAAGAAATAAAGGAGGCAAAGACAGACCGGTCTGATTCAGAGTCATGCGACTTACATTCTCCGCTTCGCTTCGTGTCTTAAAGGTCATGACGACACTGTTGGCGTCTTGGTCACGGACATCCTCGACCTCACCAAATTTCTAAGATTTATAAAAAAAAAAATAAAAAAAAAAATAAAAAAAAAAAAGGGGGATCAGGATTAACTGCAGTGTAATTGTTCAATAATCAATTTAAATTCCCTGTGTAACAGTTATGAGTGTGACTCCTGAACCTGTAACTAAATAATAGAGGGAAAAAAAAGTGCAACAGTCCTCACCACAAAGTGCGGCATTAGCTCGTCCTTCTCCTCCTGAGTGACCCCCAAAATAGCCAGGGCCCTGGGTCTGTGGTCGACCACCATGCGGTTCACGGTCCCGCTTCGCGCCATCATCTCCCGGCTGCGGCCCCTGCCGCGGCCCACGTGCACTGAACCGTGCTCCAGCGCCATCTTACCTCGGCCCCGACCTCGACCCACTGGGGGCCGGATCAGACCCAACCGAGTCGCCTAAAGGAGGACAGTTCAGTAGGTTTAATGTTATAAAACAACCGAGTAGCACAGGCAAGAATATATGGGCGCCACCTGGCTGTGTTCAAATAATCATTACGAACAGATGTGGAAAACCAGATTGTGCGTCTTGATGCTGTGCTGTTGTGCTTTTCATTGTGAAAACAAAAAGGAAACTACAGTGTTTTAATTTATCATGGGTCTACAAACTTAAACATTCTTTACACTTGACTCTGGTCTTTCATTCCTCGGTCACTCCTCCATTTTTAAAGTGACATCGCCTGGCTTCCTAACCACTCCACAACCACTCTCCTATCCATTTGTCCCTCACTCACTTCTCCCTCTAATTGTCATCCCGCGATTTTCTTACAAGGACCAGCGGCTCAAACTTTAATGAGACGGCACTCCATCAGTGTTGGACCTGTGTCTAATTTGGCTTCGTTAGCGGCTGTCCCTCTAGGATTGCTTGAGTGGCTGCAGTTTAATGTGCAGAAGGAGGGTTGGGGTTTGGATGAATATGCATTTTTAATAACAAACTAATTTAGGACGCATAGGGGTAGAAGGGAAAAAAAGATGCTAGGCAGGGTGTTGCTAACAACAGCTATGTTCTTTTTAGGCTGATCTTGTGACACAGCCGACCTAGTGTGTGTCTGTGTGTGCTTCTAGTTTAGATGACAAAACACTCTGTACTTTTAGGTTGTGTGACATATACACAACAACATATTGTCTTGCAGACTTCTTATTAACATTCTATGCCCTTTTGTTTCTTATTAGCTACGTAACTCACTTATCAATCATATATTGATACCTGCCTAATCAAGATATGCCCGAGAGCGTGATTTTTTTTTTAAAAGACACTCGATTTGCATCTCCTCTTAGTTTTAATGCTACCAAAATGGTTAATTCGTACATTGTGCGACCTGTGACTTTCGCTTTTGTTTAGATATATTTCTTTAGTTATTACGTTTTAAACCAATCTCTTAGACATTGATTGTATCTCAGCCACTGTATACAATACTACCTCCATTCATCTTTCAGAATGCTCAGTGTTACACACTGACGAACTACACATAAGGTCATTATCAGAACATATATAGTTTATGCGTTATATAATGCATTAAAGTCTATAGAGGCCCATTTACTCCCATTGCATATATGACACATCACGAGCACACTGTACAAACTCCCTTCAAATATCACAATTCTCAGTACTGAACCCAATCATCAACTGCAAATACAGTCATACAATGACCTGTACATTTTATATACTGTAATACATTAAAGTCTAAAGCAGAAGTGCTTTCACTCCCATCGAATATTTAACTCAACTATTACATTAGTGTCAATGAGTTTTTATAGGGTTATAAAAGCATCCATTGATGTGCAAATTTGCATCAGTGCTTACAGCATTAACACACATTATCTTCAGGTAAAGTTTATACAGTTCACAAATTCTTTCTGGCCCAGATGTGAGTGAACATAAACTTGATTGTGGGAATACAAAAATACTACTGAGGATTGTTTGTATTACTTATTCCTCTCAGGATCAAAATGTTGCTTTATTCATTTTATTGATGAAATACTACTTGTGCTTTTCATCTAGCCCTGTGAAAAAGTTATTTGGATGTGCTTGCTTTTTTTACCTGTATCTTTACATAATCAGGCAGTGTTGAGTGATGTCTTATTTGCTGACTTCCTCTAAGGCATATCTTGGTATCACAGCCTCAAATTCAGCTCTCAAGAAAAATGCTGCTGATGCAAGATGCGGCCACTGTCATCTCTTTGTGCACTGCTAGCTATCTTTTCAGATTGTTGGCCTGTGGTTATGTACTGTGTGCGTGTGTGTGTGGGCGTGTGTGCATGTGTGTATTACCTCCACCTGCAACTGTCCCAGTTTTCTCTTCAAGTCTGTTGTATCCTCTCCAGAGGTCATCTTCTTGTGAAAGTCCAGCTCAGCATCCAGCAATTCCTTCTGGGCCTGGTGGTCACATATGTAAAATGAGAAAACACTTTTTCATTTCTTTTTTTGTATTTAGTAAGTCAGTTTCAAAATAGATCTACAGTGGATGGACAGAACTCCACATGGCCATCTCTGTGTAAGGCCGCGCTCAGAGAGCATCCGGCGACTCCAGCGATCCGCAGCAGGGATGTGGGGCAGTGTGGGAGTGTCACCAAATGGCCTATTTGTGCGACACCCTGTTTGGTTCTGTAGACTTTATATTTCACAATTATTGTTTTCCGTCAGAGCGTTGTTATAATCTCGACATTTCCATCCTCACTTGAAAGCAGCTTCATTTCTCAGAGAGAAAAAGAAAAGAGACCTGCTGTGTCCTGTGCTTGGTGCTGGAGCTCGTTGCAGGAGTACTGTTTACTGTATGGTACTCTTACAATGCCCAAAAAATGGACTGACAAGTCTTACGCCGGTTACATGATTGGCCACTACAGCGTGACGTTTGGTTGCTTTTCTCCAAAAGTTGAATTTGTCTTTTTGGCACCCTCCTAACGCACTATCCCCATTCAAAATGAATGGGAGCACTGGCGTTTACGCCGGACTGCCTGCTCTAGTCTGAACGCGGCCTAAAGGAGATGATACACTCCATCATGCTCCTGACCAAAATGGCCCAAACTTACATCAGTCTTGGTCTTGGACTGGCCGTGGTTGGGTTTGGCGCTGGATACCTGGGAGGCAGGGTTCATTTCATTCTGCAGCTGTGCGATCTTCTCCGTCAGCTCCTTTAGGGTCTTCATGATGTTGGCTCGTTCCTCGGGTTTCATCCCTCGGTTCTTCTCAAGGCGGTTTATCAAGGCCTGGAGGAAGAAGGGCGAGCAGTGAGAGAGAGAAGGTGTAAAAGACATAGGGGAAAGGGTGGGGGGGTAAACAGAAGGGAAGGGATGTTGAGGCCAGTCTTACCTTCTGACACTCAATCTGTGTCTTTAACATCTCTTGCTTCTGCTTTCTCATGTCCTGCTGGAGTTTTAATGCCTCCTAAATGAAAAAGAGACAATAAAAAAAAAAAAAAAAAACGACATTCACTGAAGTGAAAATTTGCTGTAGGTGGATATTTCATTTCTCAATGGTGGCCCCTGAGGGAACAAATGGTTAATCCTAGCTCTGCTATTCTCGTATCCAGTCAAAATATGTATTATAGAATTAAGCCACATGCCTGTTTCTTCTTGAGGACTTCCTGTGCTTCTAGTGCTTTTCCCGTTTTTCCAAAGCTCTTTGAGGAGGACTTTAGGGCTGTGGAAGTATAGGGGCCCTTCTGGGTGTTTGTCAATGCAGGCACCACCTAAGACACAGACACACACACACACACACACAGACACAATGAGCTTGTGTACAGCTGCAATAGACATGAGCAAGAATGCATTAAGTGCCAACAAATTATTATTTATTCTCCTGCATTATTCCTATTCTTATATGCCATTAGGATCAGCTGACCAATGTCATTGGACTGTAATCTTTATGTCTCTGAGGCCTCTAGTTTCATAGCGGTGAACTGGCGGTAACATGGTTCCCGTTTGCAATGGCACAGTGCTGGATTTATTAATTCTAATATTTGTGTGTTGGGAACATTCCACCTACACTGTTGACTGGACGCGCCGACTGTCCCGATAATATTATACCGAACATGCCAACACGCTAAACTAAGGTAGTTAACATAGTTAAAATTATACCAGCATGTTAGCATGCTGACATGAGCATTAAGCTCAAACACTACTGTGCCTAAGTACAACTGCACAGATTGATATTAAGTGTGGTATTCCAAACTTGTTGAAACAAATCATTTATCTGAAATTGCCATTTCACCCAGGTCTGGCATCATCTGACACCTGCACATAGACTAAAACGTACAGTGACAACGTCTGCGTTTGTGTTCAGGCTGCCCGGCTTGGTTGTAGCTGTGACCCCAGGCAATGCTTGCAGGTGATGCTTGGGTACAGTCTTGTTCAACACGTAGGCGGCTGGACTGTGCTGCTTGATACCCTTCAGATCAAAGGAAAGGGAGAAACAAAGTCAATCTGATGAAGGAGTGGTAAAACTAAAGCCCAGTTCAGCCCAGGACACCACCTGTTTCAACAGCCAATAGCGAGGTCGGCTTGTAAAGTCAGTTACAAACTATAGAATCAAAATGATCCATAATCCATTTTATTTCTATGTTACAAAACGGTCAACGTGAGCTAGAGTGACTTAAGAGAGGGGGCGGTGTTAGAACAAAGCCGTGAATCGGAGAAATACAACACTGTTTTTGCGTTTCATCACTACTAGAAATGCAACTGTAACAAGCATCTCATTATGTCTAGCCACATTCATATTTTAGGATGCTACAAAAGAAAACCAAAGTCTGAAGTTAGAGCAGAAGTTGCTATGGAGATGATACACCGTCTCGTCACACTGGTGTAAACTGGCAGGTTTCACAACGTCGCAGACCGGCGCGTTGCAAGAAATTGCAAGTTTCAACTCGTCTCGGTCGTCAATCTATGGTCTGAACTGGGCTTAAGAGATCATCACGAAAAGATGAAGGACTTCTACTGGTTTCAGCTCTAACCTTATGCATGTTGCTGTGCTGCAGCCCCTGGCTGGGCACTGACCCGGCCACCTGGCTCCCGGAGCTCTGCTCCGGCTGCTGAAGCCCTGTGTTGTTGGTGCCGGGCTCGCGGTGCCAGTACACACGGATGAAGCGGTTGTTGAGGACCGCCTCAATGCTGGATATGGCCCGCCTGGCCTCTTCATTCTTTGTGTACTGGATTAACGCTGCCTCTGGGTCTCCGCCAAACACCACCTGGAATGAGTTTAGAGCGTGCAGAGTAGGTATGTGAATTAGATGAAACAATTTATTCTGTAGATCTTAACTTCATGAACGCTGCTAAACGTTGAGCTATTAGTTTTTGTCCAAAATTCAACATATTCATTTAGAGCTCGGTAATATATCAATATTATATCGACATCGTGATATGAGAATAGATATCGTCTTAGATTTTGGATATTGTAACATCGTAATATGGCTTAAGTGTTATCTTTTCCTGGTTTTAAAGGCTGCATTACAGTAAAGTGATGTCATTTTCTTAACTTACCAGACTGTTGTAACTGTTCTATTATTTGCCTTTTCAACATGATTGATGATTATTTATCAAAAATCTCATTATTTAAATATTTTGTGAAAGCACCAATAGTCAACAGTACAATATTGTTGCGGTATCGATAGAGGTATTTGGTCAAAAATATCGTGATATTTGATTTTCTCCATATCGCCCAGACCTATATTCATTACATTACAAAGTCATGTTAAGTTTTGTTTCTCTTTTCTTTGAGTCTAAAAGGCATATGTGAGCCACATATAGTAAATGTGACATCCTGTTACATTTTGTCCTTCAACTTCTGTGAATCCTGCACTGTATGTCTGTCATGTGTCTTAAAAAATGCAAATAAATGCAAAAATTTAAATAATTTTCACTAGACTTTTTGGCAAACTACAGTCTACTACTTCTTCTGCTACTATTCTTGTCTACACTTGTAAAAATGATCCCTTCAACAATGAGAACTGTAGCCCTTTGCAAGTCGGCTCATTGCAAAGCAGCAATTTATGCATTTTACCTGGATATTGACGATGGTTCCAAATTTGCTGAAGTGCTCATTGAGCTTGGTGATGTTGTTGAGCTCACGTGGGATCTTGCGCACCTCCAACTTAGTGTTCACATAGTGATACCTCTTAGGGAAAGTGTTCTTATGTTGGTTGTTAAAGCTGGGCCTAAAACAAGAAGAAGACTGATGTTGATACCTGAAGTTCACCACAGTATTTGCTTTAAAGAAAAAATAATGGGAAAAGCAGACAAGCCAATCAACATTTTAGGCAAGATCACTAACAATGATAAGCAGTGAAATCGAACCCAGATTGATGACCTGAGGTTTGAGTTTCCGCCTTCAAGTTCCTACAAACCACATAACAGTTCTACTAGAAAATGAGGAACATGTTTAACACTCAAATTGGATTACAAGTAGAGCCAATGGAAGCATCCTAGTAGTCACAGGGATGTTTGTGTGCACCTGCTTCCCACAACTGACACTAAAAGATCGGCTCCTAGGCTATGAGTCACCTTGGCTTAAAACAAGGCTCCCATTGCAGTGACAGGAAATGGGGGAGGCAAGGATTTGTTTGATCAAATTTCCACTGGCTAGCTAGTTTCTTCTTTTCCAAGCTTAATGATTTCCATAAAAGGCAGGACATTTCTCTATTTCAAATTTTAACATCAGTAAAACCTTTAACGTGCACGTCTTTAAAATCCTTACTTCTCCAACCAGGGTTTTTTAGCTGCTGGCCCCTCAGCTGTACTAGGTACAATGGTTCTCTTCCTGCTGTCCTGCTCTGTGTTGAAACGGGACACGTTACTTCCAGGAGTGCTGGCTGCAGTGGCAGGCTCTGTCTGGATCACTATGTTGGCAGCTGAAAGACGCACACACACACACACACACAGACAAAAACACAGAGAAACAATTTTCACTAATTAACACTTTTGCATATAGCTATATCCATCATAAAGCTGTCCATCATCATCCATCTGTCCAACCGTGCCCATTGCCCAGGATTAATTTAGGGAAGAGTGTGACTACTAAGAAGGTGAATATTTGCTACCTCTGGAGCCTTGTCCTTCGTTGGAGGTGAGGCCGATAAGGTTGGAGCGCTGCGTCTGCACCCGGGGAATGAACTGACGGTACGGGTTACGACCTGCTGCAGTCAGGCCTGGCGACTCTGGGTTATAACCCTCTGGATCATAGTTATCTAATGTGTAAAAATAAACACACACACACACACACACACACACACACACACACACACACACACACACACACACACACACACACACACACACACACACACACACACACACACACACACACACACACACACACACACACACACACACACACACACACACACACACACACACACACACACACACACACACACACACACACACACACACACACACACACACACACACACACACACACACACACACACACACACACACACACACACACACACACACAAAACACACCAAGTCTTAGAGCAGGGAATATGAAAAATATTATTAACAGCCATAATGTGAAAACATTCAAATGAAAGAAAATGAACAAGGATAAACTGAAATTACACTATGAAATCAAGCAGTCTGGCATTAATAAGTTAAGTACTGCCTGGCATTCAGTGACCTATCTAGCACACACCAATCTTGTAAAGAAGTGATGAGTTTAAATGTGTCCAACTGAGTAACAGAAGCAACCTCCGACAGTCTGTTAAATACAGCTCTAAATAGTAATTCAAATAAATATGTAATAATGAGAAAAATATATACAAATGAAAATAAATGAAAGTATAGTAATTGTAATGGAAAAACATATATCCAAGATGATAATCAAAATGAAACACCATAAGATGACAATTCTTATCCTGAGCCACAGTTTACTATAATACAAAAGGCAAAATTTAACAAAATGGGACCTTTCATGACAGACGTCATTTTGGCTATCCGAGTTGAATTAAGGTGTTTGTAAATAACAAAAAATAGACCCACTCCATTTGAACTAAACACTAGCTTTTCTGTTTAGCTGGAATAAGCTGAATTACACTTAACACAATAAGATGTGGCAGAGTTCATGTTAATTGCTAATAGCTACTTTGTCTTAGGTTAATAAACAGTGCTACCCTCTGGTCAACAGCTGTTACTGCAGTCTGAAGAAATACATGTGAATCACACACTGCATCCACTACAACCTCACGCATAAAACAACTTTTGAAGGATAAAAAGACAGGGTAGTCCACAAAAAGCAACCTAATGCTCACTTGCTTAGTCTGTATAGTTCAACCTTAACTTTAGAGTCATTTCTACCAGGGCTGCAACAGTTTGTGTATTCGGGGGGTCACAGTCTGGTGCACGCAGAATACACAGTATGTAGATTGGTGTACATATTGTGGAACCAAAGTTCACAGGTGTGAGTTCTGCCCAGAATTTTTTTGTTTGGGTGCTTTGAATGTTTAAATATAGCAATGGTGGAACTAATTGAAAAACTCCTCCCAATGCACACATTTTATTTTGGATCATTCAATTTACTTTGGTATTTTCAATTTCATAGCATGAGAGATGCCTTTTAGTTTTATAGCCTATTGTGACCTGTTGCCTTTTGGCAAAGTGTTTGTTTAGTGTTTGCACGGTGTAATACAGAAGTGTTTGAAATGTTCCTTATTTTTATAATGAAAATAGTTTGCCGAAGTTGCTAGTGGGCAAAATGTCCCAATCAGTTCCAAGCACTTACACTACGATTGGCTCAAAACAAATGAAAAACATATCCTCATGCATTTGTTTGTTTCTCCGCATTACCAAACTTGCACCAAACTGTGCCTCCTATACCGGGGTATGAACTGAGCCGAGACTTTTGTGTACCGCTACACCCTATGTCTACTATAATTAAAACAAAAACAAGAAAGCAGGAAATAGAGCACTAAACAAAGACCATAATTTCCCAATCTGAATAGGAAAAGCATCGCTGCTTACATTCAGACTGGACATATTGGGGACGAAGAGATACAGATGAGGACGAGGAGGGAGGAGGTGGAGGAGGAGGAGGAAGAGTAGGCGGCAGCCCCACACCAGGCGGTCCAATAGGAGGAGAAGAAGTGATTGCCGTTTGGTGGTTAGGGGTATCAATCCCACTGGTTACTATCAGTGGGGGTCCTGAGGGAGACACAAGCCCATGCTAATGTCTCAGGTATATCACAAGTATGACACTGAGTCTTTGATTTGTGCTACTAAAACGTATTTCATGCCAGACAGGTTGCTTTAATATGACAGTGAAGGTTCCAGAAAGTGATAACTGTTCAATGCAATTCTTTCACGTTACGATAAAACTATATCATTTGCATCAGATTTATAGCAAAATCACAAGAGAAACATCACAGTAAGAACATCATTTCATGAACTAGCATATTCAAGGCAATGGTAGGAATAAGCCACAATTAGACAGGACGGTATGTAGAAAGAAGAGCAACCTAATGAACGGCCTTTTCTTCTACCAGGTAAATAAAACCCTCTCTACGGCACAGTGTTCAGTGTGTTTCCACACATAATGTAGTCCCTAGAAATAATACTGATAAATACTGTATAAATCAAAGCTGGATTTCCAGTATAAAAAAACAACAACTTCTAAACACAATAAATAAACAACTAAAACAAAAGGTCATAAAAACAACCAAAGGTAGTGAAATTATGCCTGTGTATCTAAAAAAAAAAAATGTTTGTCAGAAGTTCTGAATCAGCTATAGACACAGTAATGGATACAGTGTCACTTAAAATTAAGGACTACTCTCTTAGAAGAGATTTCTGATCTGTGCAACACTCCCAGCAGTTATGACATACAACATATAATCAAAAATGTTTACCTAATAGTTGGTGGAAGCAAGAAAAAGAGTAGTCACTTATATCCACTTTAAGAAATTAATAAGGGAGCACATTACCAGAGATGGAGGAAAAGTGTCTATCTGCAGCGGTTGGTAAAAATCAAGTCACCGGTCGCTTTCACAGTTGTACTAGTCAAGGGAAATGTTGCTGCTCACATCAATTGGAATTTCGAGAGGTTTCCATTTATGCACCAGTGTTGCGGTACTACTTACCAGTCATGGGGAAGACGCCCGGTGGTGGTGGCTGGCCATAGGGTGGCATCGCAGGCATCCTGAGGGGAGGGGGTGGCTCAGTGATCGGGGGCATGGGCAGGCCAGCGGGGGGCATAACAGGTGGGGGAGGGAAGGGAATCATGTTCGGTAGATTGACATCATCAACGATGAGAGGGTCATTGCCGTGGTCGAATGGACAAAGGTCACCACGGACACAAAATCCCTTTTCTGTGTGAGGGAGAAACAGACGTCAAAATATAGCTTTTTCATACAGAATGTAGGTATTTGAGATGTTTAGGACACAAAAAACTCTAAGCCAGACCTACAAATCTTCTCGGTACTTTCTCCTCAGATAAAAGTATCTATTTGTAACCTACTGTAATCCTTCTAAGGGGTTTGGGCCCCTGGAAGTCAAATTCATTCACAAAAATATTACTGAAAGGAAAATAAGAACAAATATAAAGAGCAATGAGGATAAATAAACAAGATGAAAGCTTGTCCAAGATCAAAGCAGCTAAAACATACAGTGCATGCATTTACCCCACAGTCTCATTAAGAAACTGGGTCCCTAGTGGCTGTGTTTGAGCACTGTGAGAGATAGCAGTGTGCTACAGGGACAGTGGTTAACTTTAAACCCTTGTGTCTCTGGTGAGCCTGCTTGCTTTCCTACATTTCACTGGGGAGAAAAGAGCGAGTGTTAAACAGTGGTCATTAGTGATGAGACAAAATAAAATAAGGCAACCAATAACTCTTAATGGGAATATAATGTTAAAGATTAGACAGCAAACCTTACAATGACAACGTAACTTTCTGCAGAAATAGTTAAACATCAATATGCTCTGAGATGGAGGAAGGAATGTTGTGGCAAAATAAAAAAACCCAGAAGAAATGTTAGTAAGCATAAATAAAGGGCAAGAAGGAAAAGATGATTCACTTTGTTCCTACCGTCATAATCCCTGCAGCGCTGTTTGAGCGAAACAGTCTTGTTGCTAAAAGGCTTGCCAACAACATCTTGCCTCTGGGTACCATAGTAGCCAGACCAGCTGTCTGTAGTGCTATCGGGCAGGTGAGCCGGTGTTACTACGGGAACACCTCCCGGTCCTGAGACTCCAGCGGACGACGAGGAAGAAAAGGGGTGCGGAGGTGTGGGCAGGGGCAGGAGAGGCGACGGGTGCTGCTGCTGCTGGGAGCCGGATGTGTTGGAAGAGTTGTAGCAGTCTGTATCCTTCCTTTCCAACTCAAACTTAGACTTGAAGTCTGATGAAGACAAGCAGAAATAGAGGTATTTTAACAAAACACGAATAAGTATTACAGTAGAGTAGTGGGCCATAGCAGAAATGTATACCGTGTCAATATTAAGCTTTTTAAAAACAGATACTTCTTTCTTCATGTCAAACACTTAGAGGTGTAGATTACCGTAACCTTGCGGCTGATAAGGCCAATTCCAGGCCGTGTTGTTAAACCCCCACTGATGTGACTGCAAAGCTGTCCACATTGTTCCTTATCGATAACAACTCCCAGCAACACTGACCAACAATCCAACAGAATATAATACAAACCGCTACATCCACAACTCTGTTCAGTCTACTCTCAAAAATCTTAAGCGCCTCTGTTCTCTTCACACTCTGCATCACTAATGCACAGCTCGACTGTGCTGACAGGAGCATCAGCAACTACTACACTCTTGGGTCTGGTCCCCTGTGCTGTTGCTATTCGCTGTGGGGGAACTTTCTCACCTCTGCCTCCTCTGTGCTCCCTGTCCCTGCTCTTTCCACGGCTGCCACTCCTGCTCCGGCTGCGACTTCGGCTGTAGCTCCTCCCACGGGGGCTGCCCCTGCGACGCTCCCGCTCGCGGTGCGAGTCATTGACGTTTTTCCCGTGCCGATCAAAGTCGCGCCGCTTGCGCTCATCTCGCCTCCTGTCATCACGGCTCCTGTGTGGTTTATGAGTTAGAGGGAATATATTTCAATAACTATCTTGTAAGGGAAATTATACAGTCATACACATCATCATGTTTGAATGTTTATTACACATACTCCTTATTACAGATGTCCGAAACATCTGTATAGCACGTGTAATAATCATGTATTATTTCTACTTTGTTGATCATTCTGAATCTGTACCATGTAGAGTGGACCTTTGCCTGATTGCTCCCCAGGGTGCTACAAATATGAAAAAAAGGTTTCTGGGAAAGTGTGTTTGTGTTAAGCATGTAACAAGTTGCCAGCAGTAACTGTAAGTTGAGACTAGACCATACTAGACAGCCACCAAGGGAAGCAGCTTCATCTCCTGTAAAGTCATACATGGTTCGAGCATGACCCCTGGGAGTGCCAACCAAGAACTGGGACCACTCCAAGGTATAAAAAGGAGGTGAATGGCTTCTCTTGGGTGTGCACATTTCAAACAAATCTTTGTTTTGTGTACCATGCTCGGAGCATTAATAAAGTTTGACAATAATGTAAGAGATTTGTGTCTCATTCCTCTTTTGTCAAAGTGGAATTGCAAAATTGCCACCGCCGTGGTGGATGAGTTAAAGGGAATTTGTTTTCCAATAACTATCTTTATGCCTGTTTTAAGAGTCCAACAGACATATTTAAGAGGGTTGTAGCAGGATTGAATCTTAAACCAGCTATGGTAAATGGAGGTCATAATGATCATATCATAATACTCTAAATCAGTTCTGATGGCCTTTATTCAACAGCACTGGAGAAAGAAACAGGCTTTGAGTTGTTATTGGAAAGAGGCTTTCATTTCCCTTGTTTTATAAGTGTATGTTAGATTAGGATTATACTTTGATTGCTAAATATATCCTCCCTTCTATCCGATCTGCTCCAAAGCACTGTGCTAATTTGCTGTTGCTGTTTATGAAACCTTAACAGGTTTCTTTATGTATTTTACATTAAAACTATTACAGCATTTCTTGGGGCATAATCCCTTTCTTTTCCTAAAAGGCTGTTGGTGTTCAAAATCTACAGGAAGTGTTGAGTTTCACGAACTGTACACAGTGAAAGCACAGGAAAATAAATTGATCAGAATGAATAAATTATAGACAACTGATTTCTGACATTATTTCTGTCATAAAGACAGAGCAACCGATTGAAAGCTGCAGAATGTAAATCAAGCATCAAAGCAGATTAAACACCAACTGTTGTTTTGAATGTTAATATAACAGTTCTTGTATTGTCGGATCTGTTATTGACAAGGTAGACAAGGGACAGGCTACTAGACACCGGGGCCTTCATCAAGCTACATACAGGACTCCTGGGAAACTAACCATGCAATTATACTGTATATATCGACATGTTAAGATCTCTACAAAATTATGAGTTTTTATCAGCAGTAAGTAATCTATACCCTATTTATTGCACATTCAGCCTGACTGGGACTTGAATGAAGGTGCTATATGTCTCACATGTCAGAATAGTATCTGCATATATGCTTTGTCATTAAGCTGCGCAGAAACGTATCCCCGAACCCAAAGCCATACCTGGACTCATTGAAGTTCCTCAGAGGACTTCTCCTCCGCCTGTTTTCTCTCTCCTCCTCTGGAGTTTCAGCCTTGAGGGAAAAAAAACTGTTACTTGACTTAAACTGTTCTCTATTTGATGTTTTTAAAACAGAAGATGTATATGCAGTGTCCTGTAATACACAATGACATTTATTAAATGATTTGATCCGTATGTGACAATACAGATTTTCACAGTCAAGCTATATACAGTGGCACTCATAAGTTTATGAACCCATGCTAAAGTTGACTTAAAAAAAAAAAATCATCTTTTGGAAATTCATCTTAATGCCTTAATTAAAACCTAGAGATTGGGATGGGGTACTTTCCATAAAGTCATCTCTCCATCATCTCTTTATTAGGATGCATAGTATCAGGATACTATGATAAAGTTCCCTTGGCCTTTGGAATTAAAATAGCCCCACATCATCACATTCCCTTCACCATACCTAGAGATCGGCATGGTTTTATTTCAGTTAGCCTAATAGCTGGTTTGATTTGCATTGAGAGATGATTTTATGGAAAGTACCCCGTGCCAATCTCTAGGTATG
This sequence comes from Zingel zingel, assembly GCA_023566125.1. Lineage (NCBI taxonomy): Eukaryota > Metazoa > Chordata > Actinopteri > Perciformes > Percidae > Zingel > Zingel zingel. The sequence continues at coordinate 14,504,693 of CM042328.1, read as the reverse complement.
GTGAAGGGTATGTGATGATGTGGGGCTATTTTAATTCCAAAGGCCAAGGGAACTTTATCAGTATGCATAGTATCCTGGATCCATGAAATAACTTTAAAATTAAAAATAAAAATCCGCCTGCCTCTATGGGAATTTAACATAAGGGTGTACTTATGCCCCCTGTATTTTAAAGGAAGAAAATGTATTTATTTAGGATACATTATTCATTCACAAAGAATATTGGTGTCCGTAAAAGTTGGATTTTTCCTCATTTTTTTAAATTAAAGGCATTACGATCAATTTCCAAAAGATGATTTTTTTTATTCCTCTTTTTAGTCAACTTTAGCATGGGTTCATAAACTTATGCGCGCCACTGTATTTTCAGAGTCGTATTGTAGCCAATAAATGTGTCACCATTTCTTTTTACCTCCACAACATCAGATTTGACTGCAGGTGGTTTGACCTCTTCTTTAGGAACTTCCTTGGCAGCAGGATTTCCCAGGTAGTTCTTAGTTGTCAGACATTCAAAGAGTTTATCCACAAATCCTGTTGTCTCTGCAAAGACAACATGAATCACGTGAATAGACTTCATCTTTTATCTTAATTATGTGTCGTTTCGCATACTCCCTTTAAATTGGCCATCAGGCATGAAATGTACTGACATTCCTTCTGAATCGCACTCAATATTTCTCTGCTCCTGGCTGCACTAAATATATCCAAAGTCTAATAAACACCAAAACCTTTTTGACCAGCAAGAGCTAGGGTCAATATCAAAACTGCATGTTGCAATCACTCACACTGGCAGAGAAGCTTTATGTGGCATTCATACCTTTTTGTAGGAAGACATCAAGCTGATCAGCACAAAGTGCTTTCAGCTCTTTCTCCGGTTTGTCCTTCTTTACAAGAGCCACAACATAGTTGGCTAATGCAGAAGGGTCAGCATCACATCTGTAGGTTCAAATATACATTGTCAATATCAGCTACCCTTTCTTTAACAATACAATAGGAAAAAGCAATTAAGTTTTTGTCAAACTACTTGATGACTAAAACATGGGATTCAAAAGCAAGAAAGAAAACTGAATTCCAACTGCAATAAACTGTATGTCAATGAGGTGTGCCGTCCAGTGGTGCCCATGTATGTAGACATTTTTTAAATAAATCTAAACTTAAACTAAATAAAAAGACAGAATTCCCACCATGCTATATTGCATGCTATATTGTATAAAACCTTTGCATGCTAAAAAGTCCTGTCTGCCAGCAAGTGGTGGGGCTATTACAACAACATTACAAGCACACAAAGCCCCAGTGTGTGTAACACCATCTACTCTGTGCATCAACTCCTCTTTAATCACTTTGTATATGTGTAAAAACATCAATTTATTTATGTGCGATAACGTGTCCTCTTGTTAGTACAATGCAATTTCATGATTTTACATTTAATTGAGAGGCAGAAAGAGAGGTCGAAAGTGTGTGTAACTATGGTAACTCAAAGAGCAAACAATTCTTATGTATTTATGCAAATTTATATATAACTTAGTAACGCAAAGCTGGATAAAGTTCAACATAGCCAACACTTGTTTAAACTCAAGTAGTAGCTACCATCTAAGTTGTCTGTTGCAGATTGATAGCTTGCTACAGATCTGTGATAAAGTCACATTATCGTGGGCTAGCTTAGCTAACTAACGGTAATGTTACACAAAAACAAAAGAGCAAAGTGCACAATTTATATTTCTTTAGCGTTAGGTTTAATGACAAGTCATGCAGTCTCTCCTTACTATGAAAAGCCAGCTAACGGCAACGGTGGTTTGCTAACTCGTGCAAGAATTTGCCATCAGATTCTAGCCCTCCATTGATGCCTGGCTAACCCACTGGCTAGCTGGCTAACATAGCTAACGTTACGTAGCTAGCATGCAAGCTAAATGTCATTTCAATTCAACACTCACATTGGCTCCAGGAGTTTTGCCAGCCATGACTTCAAGGCTTCAACATTCTCTATGATCATCGTGAGAAAGACTATAATACTGTCTATAAAATGAAAGTGCGTTTCGATAACTCTGCTTTCATCGTCTATAAATTTAATAAGCTTTAAGGCCTTCTGTCTCTCTTCACTGGCAGGTCGGGCGAAAGGGTTTACGGCATGGCAATAGAAGTTGAGTTGTCGTAACGCAGGCCAAACGACAGACGTTATATATCGTGTCATTATTCAGTAGCAATTCCTAATTTCATGTCAGCGGCTCTACGGTTGTGTATTAAAATATGTACGATTGACCAAATAATACTACATGAATAAAAGTCTTAGTTCACTAACGTTAGATATCTAACAAAATACTCCTGAAAAGTTTTTCGGACTGCATTTCCCAGAAAACCATGCGAAAAGCTGATTGTAGGTGTCATCAGCCAGGCACCGGTGGCGTGGGTTTCCCTTGTCAAACTGGAAACTATTTCTACTGTTTCTTCTGTCTACACATTAGTTTAGTTATTGCTACTTGCTCGTAATTTGGGTTAAACATGACGGTAGGTCCAATGCTCTATTTATCTACAGTTTATAATGGCTAATGCTGGTTTATAGGCAGTACGTTATGTCTCATTAACTTACTGTAGCTATTAGCTAAGTTAGCTAACATAAGCTAACGTTAGTTGTCGAGCTAACTGCAGAAATAGAATTGAAAAAAATCTGATTTAGCTGGACCAGAGATTACAGCTGTTTTCTTTTGAAGCACGTGTTGAACAGTTTTTCTATTATTTTCTATTCGTATCTATTATATTATATTCTCGGTGCTCTAAAGTTAACAGTATCCTTAAAGTGTGTTTTTTTTTTTTTCTTATGCAATATTCTCTATTCAGTTCACTTGCAGCTATTACTGGGTTTTCTCTAATTAACTATCATCATGGTATTCCAGGAGCGGAAGGGAACAGCAAAGTTGGACTTTTTGAGAAAAATTGAGATAGAGATCCAGGAGAAATGGGAGAAGGAAAAGGCATTTGAGCAAGATGCACCGACAACAGTTGGGGAAAGCACAAAGTAAGTATCTGCTATCATGAGCAAGGACCATGTGTTCTATTCCCAAAGAGTTACTCTTTCCGACTATTGACACAGGTATAGTTCAATAAGCAGTTGTAAGACCATCTATAAAGATAGCAATTCATATAGATTGCTGTACTCAGTAATGTCAGAGCTGTTTTTGCAGGTGTACTTCCATCAACTGATCTCTTTCTGATGCAACTATGATCGCCTAGTGTTCTTAACAGGTAGTAGGTATGTAATGTCTGTTGTTGCCATAGGGAAAATATAGAAAAAACTTGCCATGCAAGTGTGGTGCAGTTAACATACCAAGGATGTGCCTTTGAAACTAATGGTTGCCCTGTGTTACTTCCCAGCTCACGGTACTTTGCTCGGAAAAAGATACCACAAACGAAATCCTTTTGGTCTTAAATACATATTTTGATCTACTGTTTTTTCCCTTCCAGCAAAAACAAGTTCTTTGTGACCTTCCCCTACCCTTACATGAATGGCCGATTGCACCTCGGTCACACTTTCAGCTTGTCAAAGTGTGAGGTAAGTTTGCTTACAAATCAGACTGAGATGAACACTTTTTTTCAGTCTGCACCTATGACATACAATTATGATGCACATATTCAACGTATGATCATTGGTCTCTGACTCACTGCTTTTCAACTTTTTTTTAATTGTAGTTTGCTGTTGGTTACCAGTCTCTGAAAGGGAAGAAATGCCTCTTCCCATTTGGGCTGCACTGCACAGGAATGCCGATCAAAGTTAGTGTCATTGTTGTTTTTCAGTCCGTCTGTGTGTAGTTGCAATGACATACAGATTTTGAGGTCATTTTAGGTATAATAATTTTAAGCATTGCATTATATAATCGTTTCATTCAACAAACACAATGTGCAAGTTGTAACCAACTACATTATTTTCTTAACTTCCCTGCACAATTAAAGGAAACAAAAACTGACAAGTGGTATTAATTTAACCACTACTGCATTTTTACTGATATTCTACTCAATCGTAATTCATCCCTTCAACCCCTTCACACACACTGCATTTTCCTTTTTTCTGGTATTCATATATCCATATTGTATCCACCAGGCCTGTTCAGACAAGCTGAAGAGAGAGATGGAGCTGTATGGAAACCCTCCACAGTTTCCAGATGAGGAGGAAGAGGAGAAGGAGCTGCCAAAAACATCTGACGAAATTATCATTAAGGACAAAGCAAAGGGCAAGAAGGTCAGGATCCGTGGGACCAGATTGATGGCATTTTTCCGTGGGGATGAAAAAATACAGAATTTAGTAAATGTTTTTGTCAGTAATAGGGATGCACCGAATCCAGATTTTTGGGATTCGGCCAAATACCGAATCCACTGGTTAAGATTCTGCCAAATCCGAAACCGAATACCGAATCCTACTCCCATCCTCAGTCCATTAACACAGTAAACACATTAATGAAGTAAACAACGTTCACAGCCTCTAAAATAGTTAAATGTGTAACCAAGGGTTTCTTACATCGTCTTGACTCAGGTTTGGCTTTAAAATAAAGACACAGGCTTCCAATGCCGGAACCAAGACGGCACTGCAGGTCTCACTTTATTCCACCCCAACACAGTCAACCGCCAGAAAACACAACACTTTATTCACTTCCATTTTACCTGTCACAATAAAAGCTCTATGTTTACTGTAACTTCCCTCTAAACCTTCAACTGAGAGGTTACACAATAAAATACCGTGCAAATGTAACAACTTAATGTTGAATTCTCACGCTCATTTCACATCGTAGGAGAGCACATCGCTATCGCCAGAAATCTTTGCTAACCAGTGTATGCTGAAGTAGGGCTGGACGATTTTGGCTACAATCATAATCACGATTAATCGAACAAGTTACCTCGATTACGATTATTGAACGATTATTAAAAAAAAAAAAAAATTCTTATACTGTTAATATGTTCACGGTTATTTTTACGCGGTGGCCGTAATATGTTTTAAGGGGAAAGTACATTAACACACAGTGGGCGGCCGCAGAAATATTAATAGGATTAAAAGACCGAAATAACCGACTTGGTAAAATTACGTCGGTTATAGGCTCTGAATTTCGGTTTCGATTATTTTTCGATTAATCATCCAGCCCTATGCTGAAGGCATGTTGGGTGGGTGAAATTAGAAAGCTAACATTAGCTAACTAGCAGCAGTCGCTCCGCTCCCAGTGTAGGGAGACTCCGAGAGAACGGCTGACAGCCCGTGAGAGACTGTCTGGTTAACACAAGTTTTTAGCTGTGACTTTTAGTGTGTCTTTCCTTTGCCATACCTGGGGTTGCTGCGTTTTGGCTGCTGTCTGTGGATTCCTGATGTTTCATGCGCAGGTGTTTTGGCAGCGGCGATGTAGTGTGTTGTTTGGGGCACTTGCCGCCGCGGGACAGGTCGGCGTTGTGGGTTGAGCGTGTGGCTCGGCTTGGGTCGCTTTCTTTTCTGGGTGCTACCGGGCGGCGCTTTTTCTGCTCGCGAGTTCCATTTTCACTTTCTCACATCCTACTGAACGGTCCACCTACATTACGTCGACCAGCGTAGCGCGCAGTTTAAGCGTAGGGTTCGGTTTGGTGGAAAAACATTCTGAGGTTCGGCATAAACCGAACACGTCAAAAAGCCCAATATTCGGCCGAACCAGAATCCTGGATTTGGTGCATCCCTAGTCAGTAACAACTATGACTCGTTATCCTAAGTTTTCTTTTTGTGTAGCATTCCTGAAGGGTGTGTCAATTGACATTATTTTCATCACTTTCTTTTTTTATTTTTCTGTTAGAGTAAAGCAATGGCCAAATCTGGATCCGCCACTTTTCAGTGGGACATTATGCGGTCTTTGGGCCTGAATGACCAGGAGATTTCCAAGTTTGCCAATGCTGAACACTGGCTGGAGTACTTCCCTCCTCTGGCTGTCAAAGATCTCAAACTGATGGGAGTCAAGGTGACTAGTTGTAACTCTACCAAGCAACTGTGTTTGTTTTGTTTATGGCCCCTTTATGCTATGAAACTATGACAAGTAAATCTATGCTTTGATTTTACAGTTTTTTTTTTTAAAGAATTAAGTACAATTTACTATTGAGCCTTTTTGCAATGTCATGGGGCTAAATGATCTGAACATGTGTTAAGAGGTACACACACTAGAGTCACCTTTTTGTTTTGATACCTACAATTCACCAGAATGTATTTGCCCTGAGGATAATTAAATCAGGTTATTCATTTTAGTCGATTGTGCCTAAATCTTTGTGTCCTGTTGTCACTTCACAGGTGGACTGGAGGCGTTCATTTATCACCACCGATGTGAACCCTTTTTATGACTCCTTCGTCAGGTGGCAGTTCATCACACTGAAGGAGAGAAAAAAGATCAAGTTTGGCAAAAGGTGAGATGGTTTAGAGGTTTCCATAATACTGTAACTGTATCAATTAGGGAGGCCCCGATTGATCGACCGCTGATCATTATGGGTTAGGCCTGCACGATTCGGGGGAAAAATATGAATCACGATTTCTTAGCTTAGAATTCATATCATGATTCTCTGCCACGATTTTTTTCTCACAAAGTGTAATGTTTATTGCACACATGAACCATGTCAAAACAAAACAAATTGGCAGTACCAAAAATAGATTTTTTTTTTTTTGGCACCTATTGCACATTGCGCATCACCACAAGCCTGTAAACATGAGGCTACAATGAAGAGAAGGGAGAGCATTGCAGCGCTTGGGAGTGCTTTAAAACCTATTTTATATAGTCTGTTTAAAACTCACAAAAGAAGGTAGTAGCGTTTGTGATGCAGTCGGCTCGTAAAATTAAATGAGAATCAAAGTCATTTAAAAAAAAAAAAAAATATATATATATATATATATATATATATATATATATATATATATATATATATATATATATATATATATATATATATATATATAAAAATCAACAACAACAAAAATCGAAGTTATTTAAAAATTAAATCGTGAACAGGGTGAGATTGCGATTTTATAACTACTATAACCTATTATGGGTCAATGTTTACTAAAAACAAGTGATCGGGCGCTTGGCATTAATCTCTTCTAGCCGCCGATTAACTACTACACACATACAGTGAGGAAAATAAGTATTTGAACACCCTGCTATTTTGCAGGTTCTCCCACTTGGAAATCATGGAGGGGTCTGAAATTGTCATCGTAGGTGCATGTCCACTGTGAGAGACATAATCTAAAAAAAAAAAATCCAGAAATCACAATGTATGATTTTTTAACTATTTATTTGTATGATACAGCTGCAAATAAGTATTTGAACACCTGAGAAAATCAATGTTAATATTTGGTACAGTAGCCTTTGTTTGCAATTAAAGAGGTCAAACGTTTCCTGTAGTTTTTCACCAGGTTTGCACACACTGCAGGAGGGAGTTTGGCCCACTCCTCCACACAGATCTTCTCTAGATCAGTCAGGTTTCTGGGCTGTCGCTGAGAAACACGGAGTTTGAGCTCCCTCCAAAGATTCTCTATTGGGTTTAGGTCTGGAGACTGGCTAGGCCACGCCAGAACCTTGATATGCTTCTTACAGAGCCACTCCTTGGTTATCCTGGCTGTGTGCTTCGGGTCATTGTCATGTTGGAAGACCCAGCCTCGACCCATCTTCAATGCTCTAACTGAGGGAAGGAGGTTGTTCCCCAAAATCTCGCAACGGTCATCCTCTCCTTAATACAGTGCAGTCGCCCTGTCCCATGTGCAGAAAAACACCCCCAAAGCATGATGCTACCACCCCCATGCTTCACAGTAGGGATGGTGTTCTTGGGATGGTACTCATCATTCTTCTTCCTCCAAACACGGTTAGTGGAATTATGACCAAAAAGTTCTATTTTGGTCTCATCTGACCACATGACTTTCTCCCATGACTCCTCTGAATTATCCAAATGGTCATTGGCAAACTTAAGACGGGCCTTGACATGTGCTGGTTTAAGCAGGGGAACCTTCCGTGCCATGCATGATTTCAAACCATGACGTCTTAGTGTATTACCAACAGTAACCTTGGAAACGGTGGTCCCAGCTCTTTTCAGGTCATTGACCAGCTCCTCCCGTGTAGTCCTGGGCTGATTTCTCACCTTTCTTAGGATCATTGAGACCCCACGAGGTGAGATCTTGCATGTAGCCCCAGTCCGAGGGAGATTGACAGTCATGTTTAGCTTCTTCCATTTTCTAATGATTGCTCCAACAGTGGACCTTTTTTCACCAAGCTGCTTGGCAATTAGCTGCTTAGCCCTTTCCAGCCTTATGGAGGTGTACAATTTTGTCTCTAGTGTCTTTGGACAGATCTTTGGTCTTGGCCATGTTAGTAGTTGGATTCTTACTGATTGTATGGGGTGGACATGTGTCTTTATGCAGCTAACGACCTCAAAGAGGTGCATCTAATGTAGGATAATAAATGGAGTGGAGGTGGACATTTTAAAGGCAGACTAACAGGTCTTTGAGGGTCAGAATTCTAGCTGATAGATGGTGTTCAAATACTTATTTGCAGCTGTATCATACAAATAAATAGTTAAAAAATCATACATTGTGATTTCTGGATTTTTGTTTTTAGATTATGTCTCTCACAGTGGACATGCACCTACGATGACAATTTCAGACCCCTCCATGATTTCCAAGTGGGAGAACCTGCAAAATAGCAGGGTGTTCAAATACTTATTTTCCTCACTGTATAGTTAAACACTCCGCTGAGAGCAACAACCGCATGTCTGTGACTGCCTGTTCATGTGAAGTGAAGTCCTCCAGCGGCCGCCTCCCACCCACCTTATTGGCCAGGAACTGTACGTGGTTGCTCAGGTGCGTGCATGCTACTACAAACAAAACAATAGTTAGGTATTGTACCTCCAGATTCATATACGCATAACGTAAGCCCTCTAACAACTGTTGCTAAAACATGTCAGCGGTGTGGAACTGTGTGAGACTGATATTGCACATGCCATCTGCAATGTATGCCAGGAGAAAATACCTTGTGGGGGAGCCAACATAAACAAATTTAAACAACTAATTTAATTTGGCGAGAGTCGTCACCCAGCGGAACATGGTGAGTTTAAGCTCAGAGAGTGAGTTAAAAAAAGGCTGAGAAAGTGGTAGATAGTAATACAAGCAACTATAACTAGTTGTTTTGGTACCTAAACCTAAAGGACAATTCCGGCGCAAAATGAACCTAGGGGTTAATAACATATGTGTACCGAGTCGAACGTTCTCTGGGATCTGTTTTCATGCTAATCGAATGTGTCTCTAGCTTGAAGCAAGCTACCGCAAACCAGTGGTTAGCTGCTAATGCTAGCTTTCGGGGCAGAGGGTAAATCACTATTTTATACCACTAACAAGGCTCAGAATAACACCGCACTTAAACGGTAGCATAATGAGGGTCCCTACATGCAAACCGAAGCATTGAGAGCTTTGTAAGTGTACAGACAGTTTATTACAAAGATAGATTATAAAGACAGAAGCTATAACAGTAATGTTTACATGTGGACGCCATCTTGGATAACAGTCATGAGCAGTCGAACGACGAACGCCGTGCAACCAGTAACATAGCTCAAACACAGCGTTCATGATTCGACTGCTCATGACTGTTATCCAAGATGGCGTCCGCATGTAAACATTAACGCTACAGTCTTTATAATCTATCTTTGTAATAAACTGTCTGTACACTTACAAAGTTCTCAATGCTTCGGTTTGCATGTAGGGACCTTTTTATTATGCTACTGTTGAAGTGTGGTGCTATTTTGAGCCTTGTTAGTGGTATAAAATAGTGATTTACCCTCTGCCCCGAAAGCTAGCGTTAGCAGCTAACCACCGGTTTGCGGTAGCTTGTTTCAAGCTAGAGGCACATTCGATTAGCATGAAAACAGATCCCAGAGAACGTTTGACTAGGTACACGTTATTAAGCCCTAGGTTCATTTTGCGCCAGAATTGTCCTTTAACTGTCGTCGCTGTATGATACTCATGGATGAATAATAACAACGGTACAGCAGAGTTTGCAATTTTGTAGCAGGAAAAGTTAAGACCTGTTTTCCCGTTCAAAAATCTGCATATATGCATTAATTTGTGGTGAAAAAGGAAGAAACTAACAACACTGACTTGTGATTCTTATTCCGGTTACACTGCCACCTGGTAGAGATTCCAGTGCACTACAAACAGGCAAACTGGCCAATACTTTAATACAGCTATATCAGCTGCTATAACTAAACAAAACAACACAAACACAATCGGTATTGGCCCCCTATCAGCAGATATTGCTCATTGATGATCAACAATCTGTATCGGTGGCTAAAAACGTGATCGAGGCATCTCTAGTAGCAATCTCCTTGTAGAAATATAGAGAAAAGTAAGGAAACTAGGAAGTGCCACACATTATGTAACATGTTTTTGTTGCTGGATCTGGATCAGTTGAACTGTCTTGCCTGAAACAATGTCCTGTGCCAATGTCATTTCTTTCCACAGGGTAAAAGCAAAGGAATATTTAAAATAAAGTATTATAATTAGTAGATAACTGATATTAAAGTTTGTCCTTTAGTCTCAGGCAGTTTAATTTGCATTTGGTGTTGCATGTTCTTTCAGTAATATATTCCTTCTCTGCAGGTATACCATCTACTCCCCCAAGGATGGACAGCCATGCATGGACCACGACAGGCAGACAGGAGAGGTAAACTTGGCTCAATGAAATAATGTATTAGTTGTGAAAAACACAATAGTGATATGATTTTGTGTGTGTATGTATAGATAGATAGATAGATAGATAGATAGATAGATCTCTATTAGTGCTGTCAATCGATTAAAAAAATGTAATTAAGTTAATCACAATCATTGGCTTAATCACTATTAATCGCAAATTTAAAATACTACGATTTACTTGTAAATGGCAGTGTTGAAATAAATAAATACATGGCAAACTAGTGATGGGCAAACAGAGCCTTGTGAAGCCTCTGAAACTTCTTCCTGATTGTATCGCAAAATGATCCGAAGCATCGAAGACAACACAGTGACATCTGGTGGTCAGTCAGCAGAAATGACAGCGGCTATGAACTCGACACAGCCAAACGTAGCTTACAACATGAACATAGGAGAGACAGAATGGACACATGCATATAGCATGACTGAACTTGAATTAAATGACATGAACATGACGTGATGGAATTAAAAATATAAAGCCTATGTTTGAATATAATATAATAATATAAACTAACTGTGATCAGGATTTGAATGTAAGTATGTTTACTTAGCCTAAATATGGATTCAATACACTGCAGCAACAATGCCACCTTCTACCACTACGTAGAATTATATACAGGTGTATGTAAGTAGGCTAATTTCCATTATTGGCTAATAAAATAAATTGCAAGCCACGCTCATAAACCCTGCGATGTTCCAGTGAATTTTAATGGGCCGTTGGTAAGCACGCAGCGACATGAATCCAGCAAACCCTTCCGGAGTTTCAGTGACATTCGAAGCTTTGGACGTCATCAGTCACGTGCTTATTTCAATTCGATACAAGTTCCAACACTGTTTCGAACCAGTGTGCTTTTCAGGAGTGATACAAGCTTCGGTGCCTCTGTGTCAACCGTCCCATCACTGTCATCACTATGACAGTTTTATATGGATGCCTCAACCATTAACATTTCTTAAACAAGTGTTCAGTAACAATCTTAATTTGTTGAGGCATCCATATATCACTGAGCTCCTAGTTGGTTATGATCAGTTGTGAGTCCTGCAGAAAACATTAGAAGGAACTGTGTTTACATTTTTTAAATTGTTCTTTGATGTACTGCAAATGTACCCCACTTATCCACACCCAAAACAATTGACTGTAGAATCACTAGGGATTTTATCTGACTTACCATTTTTGCTTATTCCTGCAGTTTACTCGGAATGTAGAAAATTCCACATTGAATTTTGCAAATGTTTGTTTTACTGATGTTGGCACAGAAAGGAAAAACAACCAAATGAAATAGTCTCTTACTTTGAACTGAAGTGGTTTGAGAGCTGTATTTTCTTCTTTTTCTCTCAACTAACATTTCTCTTTATCTGCAGGGAGTTGGACCTCAGGAGTATACACTCATCAAGATGAAAATAGTTGAACCATACACAGCAAAATTCAAGTCCAAAGTCTTTTATAGCAGGTAACAAATTACACTGAACACTGTCCTGTCAACAGTACTTTATAGGAAGGATTCTACACTACAGACAATTTTTACATGCACTTAAGTGTAATTCTCATCTTGATAAACACAGTACTATTAACTCTTAATTTGAGACAGAAGTAAAGTGATAATGCTAACCTCTCCACAGCGCCATGAAAGGCAAAAACATCTTTCTGGTGGCTGCCACTCTGAGACCAGAGACCATGTTCGGTCAGACCAACTGCTGGGTGAGGCCCGACATGAAGTATGTTGCCTTTGAGACAACCAGCGGAGACATCTTCATCTGCACCAGTAGATCTGCCAGGAATATGTCATACCAGGGCTTCACCAAAGAGAATGGAGTGGTGTCAGTGGTCATGGAAATACTGGGCCAGGTACTAACTTTGTGTGATTCTTGCTTTCAGCTGCAAATAAATTCTTGTTCATTTTAGGCTTTCAAGACTTTAACTGTAAGAGGTAAATCAATCATCAGTATAAAGACAGTTGGAGGGACAAGGTTTAGTGGCTACGCTGCAGACAACCTGCAAAATGTATTCCTTTAAATGTATTACTTCTGCTTTACATTTTTCTTTTACCTAGAAATTAGTAAGTCAGATTTTCCAAACAGGTTCAGGCTTATGTATTCCATCCATCTTCGTCCGCTTATCCGGTATCGGATCGCGGGGGTAGCAGCTCCAGCAAGGGACCCCAAACTTCCCTTATGTATTTACAGTGTAAATCAAATCAGGCTCTGCTTCATTGTCTCTTTCTAGGATATCCTTGGCTGTGCCCTGAGTGCTCCTCTAACCTCCTATAAGACAATCTATGCTCTGCCCATGCTCACCATCAAGGAGGACAAAGGTACAAGTCAAGAAGTTAGGAAAACTAGCAGAGATACATTTATTCAGAGTGGTTGCATTGAATTTTTTATTTTTTTAAATTTAAAGGCAGAAATCTCTCAAAGTGCTCATATTATGCTCATTTTCAGGTTTATAATTGTATTTAGAGGTTATATCAGAATAGGTTTACATGGTTTAATTTTCAAAAAACACCATATTTTTGTCATACATATAAAAGAGGAGCTGCAGCAGTGTGCACATTGGGGCCACTATAAGCAAGATATTCTGTGTACAGTGACTGTTATTAAGATTTCATATTGCACAGTGACATGTCAAAAAGACCTTCTAGCAAACTGAAGGAATGATCTAAACATTCACTTTGAAGTTGCTACAAGCAACAAGCCATTATGACACCTATAAAGTGCCTATATTATGCTCATTTTCAGGTTCATAATTGTATTTTGAGGTTGTACCAGAATAGGTTTACATGGTTTAATTTTCAAAAACACTATTTTTGTTGTACTGCACATTACTTCAGCTTTTTTTTCACCCTGTGTGTTGAGCTCTTTGTTTTAGCTACAGAGTGAGACATCTCACTTCTGTTTAATCTTTGTTTGGAGTCGCACATGTGTAGTAGCTAGGTAAGCAATGCTATCTAGTCAGTTGCACATTATGAGGGTGTGCCACGCTAGCAGCTAGACGAGCATTATAACGTCTGTTACAAAGTGACGAGCGTTCGTAAAGGCTGGACTACAATAGAGCTGTTTGGAGCAGTTTGTGACCAGTGTTTTCTGTTGGAGATGGTAAGTCCCTTTGGGGTGGACTTTGGGCTTTTTCACTTTGTAAACCTATAACGTGCACAAAAAAGATATATAACACAATTAAGGAAAGGGGAAAAGCCAAAAAGCATAATGTGAGCACTTTAAAGCATCGTAGTAGGTTTTTTTCAGAGTTGCTTACAGCAGTCACAATATTGAGTGGGGACACTTTAATTTCTTTTTTATGTGCCAACTTAAACTTCAGTTAAATGCATCTGACATTATATCTCTGTGTTTTAAAAAAGATAATGTATTCCTGCTTTTATTGCTTTAGGTATTACTCTCGCAGAAAATCTGCACTGAGCTCTGTCACTTATTCCTCCTTGTCTTAGATATTCTTGGAGACGTTTACGGAAAATCGGGGAGTCTCAAAATAGCAGGCCAAGGTCACCATAGCATTTCTAAAGTGCTGTTCTATGATGTCAAAGGACTGGATTAATGGCTGCTCTTTTGACCTGAGGGAGAACATTTGTAAACCTATCAAATGGATCTATTTGCACCCAGATTGCCTCTGTTCTTTTAGAAGTCATTACTATCTGTTTTCTGGTCTATGGTGCTTGAGGGGTTTGCTCCCATGTGGCCTCTTGATGAATCTGTAAAAAGCCTTAATTGGAATTTCGGGATGACTAAGTTGATCTGTCAAAGCTCTTGTACGAAGTGTGTCCATTTTGGTTTTAAGGGTTATGGCGAGCAATAAGCGAGTGTGTCTGGGTCGACCTGTGACATTTATCAGTTACCAGATCATGTTTATTTGTTCTTCAGTTAGTCAGTTGCTACTGTGTGTGTGTGTGTGTGTGTGTGTGTGTGTGTGTGTATACATTTTATGTGTTGGCCTCTTGCTTTGTCCACGGTTTCCTCAGGTACGGGGGTAGTTACCAGTGTGCCTTCTGATGCTCCCGATGACATTGCTGCTCTCAGAGACATCAAGAAAAAACAGGTGATGTTACAGATCTTTTAAAAATGTCTATTATGCTGCCCGCCATTCAGTAAGCCTTTTATATCTCAAATGGAATCTGCTGCAGAGAAACACAGACAACAGAGCCCATCTGAAACTTCAAATTTTTAAAATGTTTTAACAGATTGTCCTATGAAATTACAGTAGTCTGCTGTGTTATTTGCTTAAGTTCAGGTAGCCAAAACCAAACCCCTAGTTCTTCAGGATGAAACGGAGCCATTTAAAAACGCATCCATTGTTTAAGCATGCACTTAATTTTTGCGTTTCATTAATGTAGCTCTAAATGCTTGCATTTTCAAAAGGCTCTACGGGAGAAGTATGGAATCGAGGACAAAATGGTGTTGCCTTTTGAGCCGGTAAGCTGATCAGCAAATATCAGTTTGATTTTTATCAGGTTGCATTGACTCAACCAATTCAAGTAAAAAAGACATGTGAGAACATAGTGAGTTGCTTAATGGAGCCTTAATGTGTGTGTTATGTATATGTGTGTACATGTTAGGTCCCCATCATAGAGATACCAGGCTACGGGAACCTATCTGCTCCTCTGGTGTGTGATGAGTTGAAGATCCAGAGCCAGAATGACAAGGAGAAGCTGGCTGAGGCCAAGGAGAAAGTTTACCTGAAGGGATTTTATGAAGGGGTAAGTCGACTTAGTGCTTAATAAGTTAAAAACAACTGCATAAGTCAGCAAAATGCAACCGCCCTTGTGGATTTAACTTTTGGTTTGAAGCTTGTGTGATATATCTCCAAGGGATTCACACCTTAAGGCTAGACTAAATTATTATTTAACTGGTTATTGGCTACTTGTTGCCCTCAGGCAATTTGCCTCTGTCTATTATAAAACTGTCCATAACAGCAAGCTGAAACATGAGACACACACACACACACACACACACACACACACACACACACACACACACACACACACACACACACAGGGCTGGCTCTAGCCCTTTGGTTGCCCTAGGCGAGATTGCGTTTCAGATGTGTTTGAGCAAGATTTCTGCTCATGTTCAAAACTTTGTGCACATTCAAAATATATCTCATCTGTGATCTCTGAGATTTGGAGGAGTCGTCGTGATATTTTGAGAAAAATAAAGTGATAATAAGTTAGAAATAGATTATAAAGAATAAAGTCACAGTATTTCAGAAAATAATCCACCTTCACCATAGTCTGCTGTGCATTACGTGATTGCTCTGCTGATACGGCAGATCTCAGACCTTCTGACAGACAGAGCCCCGTTTGGGTCGCTGGTCTCTGAATGACACAAAGTTTAGGGAAGTGGCTGTACGCTGCTCTACATCGGAGGTGGAAAACTGAAACTAGACCTACTGCAGAAAGACACTGAGCACAAACGGGACACATCTGCCGCAGCATGCCCATAGCATTATAAACCTAAGGTTGCACAAACCACGGAAGGCGCGCTGCAGCAGCTCCGTGGTCTGTGCCGCTGCTCGTCTCTATTTTTACAGCGAGAGTGGACACTAAGCGACGCACAGGTCTGCTTCAGAGCTCCGTGTATTTGAGTCTGACCCATAGACTGGAAACGTCACGTCACGAGAACTTCAAACTAAATCATTAGTTTGAAGTTTGCCCCCAATTAGGAAATGATCGACAATAATCATCAATTCAATCTAATAATCAGGATGACAAGTAAACGTGTGGCGGAGGGGGCGCTGATCATGTTAAACATGTTTTATTTCGCTTGTCATTCTAATTCTATTATTAATGAGAAGTAGACCTAAGGGCGACACGGTGCCCCCAACACATTTGACGCCTTAGACACACACACACACACACATACAAGGCTTAGAATTTTTTGTTTTTGCTAAGCCCATTTTTTCCTATTGCAACATTATGCTGTTACTCATGTTCC
This sequence comes from Zingel zingel, assembly GCA_023566125.1. Taxonomy (NCBI): domain Eukaryota; kingdom Metazoa; phylum Chordata; class Actinopteri; order Perciformes; family Percidae; genus Zingel; species Zingel zingel. The sequence goes on along the minus strand of CM042328.1, from coordinate 14,488,057 downwards.
AATGTACAAATTCAGCTTCCTTTGCTGTCAGCAGATTGTAAATTTGAACGGAATAAGAATTTAAATGTTGTCACTGCAAGGGGCCACTCAACAGCACATCAAGCAGAACGCATTTCATATGTGTACACTGAGTATGTGTCATCCTACTGAACAGGTTATGATTTTTTGTGATTGTAGAATGCACTGCAGAGACATGCCCCACTTCTTATTGACTGAACTGCCAGAATTGTGAAAAAATTGCATCAGTATGAATGAAATGTTTCTGTGAATGAATTCCTGTCTCAGATCATGCTGGTTGATGGCTACAAGGGGCAGAAGGTCCAGGATGTCAAAAAACCCATCCAAAAGATGATGGTTGATAGGGTAAGACAATCTTTGTTTCTAATGCAAAAAAACTTTTAAAAATAAAAAAGTTTATCTGGCACAACAACTTTAAATTCTGACTTTATCTTGGATTGTTTGGTGTTCCTTATGTCTGTGCACTATTACAGAGTATTTCAGAGGTCATTATATGCCATGTTTGCTAGATGTTTGATCTGTATTTACCTGTAATGGTGTTGGCACTGTACCAATGTATAACAGGGTGACGCCATGATCTACATGGAACCAGAAAAGCAGGTCATATCGCGTTCAGCCGATGAGTGTGTGGTGGCTCTTTGTGACCAGTGGTGAGTGCCACGTGAACACAAAAGTCTTTTATACTATAAAGCCTAAAGTGTGTTCATTTGTAACAGAACATGATTTGCCCTAAGTGGATCTGAAGCTGCATGGTAGTGTGATAGAAACTAGGGGAATATAAGTGAATATATTTGTTAGTTTTTTTGTTAAATGGGTTCAAGTTGACAAATTATGACAAAATATGACCAAGATGATTGGAGATGGTCTGTATTTTTAAGCGTAGTATAGGGCTGCACAATATGAGGAAAATATGTGATATGCTATAACGTTAATAATAAGGTGTAACTCGCTTCTGCATTTCTGCTGCTTTCAGTATTCTGCTTAAATACAACAGATTGTTGGTTGTATTTAAAACAAATAAAAGGAAATAATTTCAAACATTCTTCTATTGAACAAATTGAACATTGAATTGAATATAAAAGCCACCATCAAAAACTTTGCAGCTTTTTGCGAGGTGTATATTGCGCCAGTTGATATTGTGATGATGATTTAAAAAAAACGATATATTGTGCAGCCCTACTGTAGAATATCTCATGCCCTTTGGGCTTTCTTTGATTAGCAGATTTGCAGCATGCTAATGATATGTGTCTTTCAGGTATTTAGACTATGGGGATGCAGAGTGGAAACAGCAGGCCAATGAAGTCCTCAAGTCTCTGGAAACGTAAGACACTGACCTCTGACGTATCCAGTACCCGTGCAGTATTTGTCTGTGCTTGTGGGGGCTACTGTGAAGGTCTAGACAATATATAATGGAGTGTAGAAAATACATTTAATGTATGTATTGTCTGTTACTATCATGCTGGAAACAAATCTTATTACAAAGTCTGCATCCACTTCCTGTGATTTAATGATCTCTATTTTGCACCACACTACACAGATTTTGTGAAGAGACCAGGAGGAACTTTGAGGCAACTTTGGCCTGGCTACAGGAGCATGCCTGCTCTCGTACCTACGGACTTGGTGAGCCTTTGCCTCTATGGTTTGTGTGTATGAATGATGTGTCAGGACTGCAACAAATGTTAATGTAGGTGACATATACAACTCTGTTGCTGCTGTCATTGCTGTATATTTTAAAGGTGATATTGTTTCTTGTATTAAGATTAAATGTACCACCCTGCCAAAGATGAACAGGACTTAAAGGTTTTTAAACTAGTATAGTATGGCTGATTTTTTTTGGTCTATAGATGGAGACAGAGGACTGACGATGAAGCACCTAGCAACAGTCTGCCTTTCTATTTATTCAGGAATGGATGCAGATTGAGGGCCAGCTGGCATACAGTACAGTCTAGGCCTGTTGTCGACTTTTACTGTAGAAATCTCTCCACACATTTTCAGAATATGAAGCACAAGTTTCATCAACCAGCATACCAGACATTCTGGTATGCTACCTTATTTTAAGGCAATTAAACTTCTTTCATTTCTGTCTCACTTGTGGAAGCAAAACCTACCTCAATATTTTCATTGTTTTCCTTAGCAAACTAACTAAAATAGTTATACACTGAAAACTCAAAAGTAAATATGCAAATGAGGTTTGTATTTAGATTAAGTGATCACAGAGAAAATTAGTTTATAGATTGTTTTGATTGCAGAGAAACCCATAAGCCATAGACAGCCTGTACCACAGTCACAAAGTATACACACCTCTTGATGTTTAATAATAATTAAAAAGATATGTGTAATTATTTGTGTGATATATTGTGTCTCTGAAGTTAAATTCAAATTAATGGAAATAAGTGCTAGAGTAGGTGCTTTTATTTTTCATTCATATTAACATTTCATATTTAATGTTGATCAGATCTCATATTTATGGAGCTACTGCTACTACTCAGGTTTGCAGTAATTTTGTTAGCTAAAAATTTAAATTTTGAGGAAAAGCAGCAAATCAGCGAGTGGAAAAAATAATAAGTTACTGGTGTTTGTCAAAGCAGCAGGTTAGCCACTTGTGGTTTGGTTGAGTTCAGTTTATTGAACAACACAAGATTTAGACCTCAGCTTTTTTCCCCAAGGATAACACAATGAAGCCCAGGACTTATTCCATTGCTTTAGTGTTTCTCTTGGCACCAGAATGTAACCAGCTTGACAAGATGGCAAATCCAACAAAAGATTGTCAGCTCAGAGGAGACAACAATTGTCTTTCTTAATCATTTTGTGTCTCTTTTGTGTTCTCTCCCATTGGTGGGTGTGTGCGTGCGCGTGTGTGTGTTTGTGTGTGTGTGTGTGTGTGTGTGCCTCCTGGTTACTATAGGAACACGGCTGCCTTGGGACGAGCAGTGGCTGATTGAGTCACTATCGGACTCCACAATCTACATGGCTTACTACACTGTAGCCCACCTCCTCCAGGGAGGTGTGCTCAACGGACAGGGAGCCTCACCATTGGGCATTAAGTATGGAGACACACACACACACACACGCGCACACACACGCACACTAGAATAAACAAGGATTAAACCCTAACTGATTCACTCTGTCTCCTCTCCTTCTCTCGTCCTTGTCTTTCTGCCTTCAAACAACCATAGACGTGGTTCACCTGAGGGAGAAAAGACTCCAATTTAAAAACAAAATCAGGTGTTGCTTTTCAGACAAAGTCGATATGTTGCTTGGGGAAATTAAACAAATAAATGAAACGTGTACTCAATGACAAATGATGCATTTCAGAAACAGTTTAGAAAAATCAATTCATAGCTCAGTGTTCATTTACAGTAAGTATCCTCACATCTCTTCCCGAGGACTAAGATAAAATGGCAAAGAGAAGTGAAACACACTCTCATATGCTGCATTTAATTACTTCTCTTTACCTTGCTTCAACCCAATACATCCATCGTTCTACCTTTGACCATTCTTGTCTTTTCTTTATTTATTTTTTTTTTTTTCCTTTCTTTCCCACAGGCCAGAGCAGATGACCAAAGAGGTGTGGGACTTCATCTTCTTTAAGACGTCTCCCTTCCCCAAGACAGACATCCCTAAAGAGCGTCTACAGAGGCTGAGGAGGGAGTTTGAGTACTGGTACCCTGTGGACGTCCGTGTGTCTGGCAAAGACCTTGTGCCCAACCACCTGTCTTACTACCTGTACAACCATGTGGCTCTGTGGCCCAAAGACAAGTGAGTGTGCCTTGATTGACCAGTACAAAGAGCAGAAGCGAATGAATGAGGATTAAAAGGCAGGTGTTATAATTCATAGCATCCAGGTGATATACGATCTAGTTATTGCATTAACCATTAATGTGATTAATTGATATGTGATTGATGATAATGATTTTAAACATATCCCCCAGCCTAAATGTGCATTTGTTCTGCTGTGGAAATAGTAATGGATTTAAAAGGTTTTACAGGGTTACATTTTATTTTATATTAGGGTTAACTTGATTATATTTGATGATGACGATGATGATGATGAAGACGACACTAATGAGAACATTCTCTTTTGTCTACAGTGGGAAGTGGCCACAAGCCGTTCGAGCCAACGGACATCTGCTCCTTAACTCTGAAAAGGTGTGTCAAATACTATTCTGAATGAATTTCAATGAGTCGTTTGTCTGGTTTATTTGAACATTAAATAACAATGTTAACCTTGTTATATTTTGCAGCAAACCTTTGTATTTAAACACTCTTTTTATGTGGCAGTAATTAGATAGTGTTTGATGCTGTTAAAAATTTTAATTACTCTGTGCTTTTGACTTGTTTTTCTTTTTTCCTTTTTTTTTTTAAACATAGTCTGCTATTCAATGGTTTTATTTCACTAAGCTTTGTAATGAACTCGTGTGGGTGGACATCCTTGAAAGAATCAGGCTGCTAACATCTGTTTTTCTATTCACCAGATGTCCAAATCAACTGGAAACTTCCTCACTCTCTGCCAAGCCATTGACAAGTTCTCAGCAGACGGTAAACTCAATTTCTTCTTGATTTAGCTCCCTCCTGTGTTATATTTCTGATCCTTTTCTCTCTTATCTCTGTCATATTTTATTTAAACGTGGGAGACAAAACTCATCAGGTGTATGTTTAGAACAGATTACAAAGTCTTTTCATAGTAAATGGGCCATTACACTTATTATTATTATTATTATTATTATTATTATTATTATTATACATAATAGAATAATTATACATCCTTTATCCTGTGCTGAAGATAATTAGAAAACGCCCCATCTTCATGAGATAGCTGAGTGTTGATATTGGGTGCTATGAGTTATTGGGTATACACTGGATGGATCACTTACCCTGCTCTGTAAGTAATTAGTTTCTGTATAATAATGTATGCTTAAATCAAAGTGTAACCACCAATGCAGTGTATATTCACCATGATCTCTCCGTCAGAAACAACTAATTGAGGTACAGCAGCTTCATGATATCATTGCAATAGAAATGTTCTTATCACTTATCTCAGATTTGCACGATCGCCATTCCAGAAAAGCAGTACCGCCTGTTGGTCTCTCCACAGGGCAACAAGATACTGAGGAAAGAAGAAAAGTATAGACTCTGAATTAAATATTTATTGGAACTTGAGAGGAAGATTTTCACTAAGGAGTAGTGAGACCAAGAATGACTTGATGTACAGTGGCAGAATATGTTTCTGAAAGTGTCATTTAAAACAAAAGCCATATGTTCGGGGGGGTCCTGTGAGGCATAATTAATATAGATAGAATCCATTTTGGAGAATTAAAGTATTGTGTTGTTCATCTCCATATGTTTATTTGTTTTTCTGTCTGTGTTTTCTAGCTATTGTTTTCTGATCTTTTTCATCTATACCTGGTAGGGACATAGATTAACCCTTGTATCCCTCCTGCTCTCGGTATACCTCAGGATTAGTCGAGCCATCCTTTTCGTTTGTTGTTGGTTATTATATCTGCCCTCCGTATTCTTTATGTTCTGAACGAGCTGAATAATAGATAGATGTGTCTGGTGTATCTGTAGAAGCTGTCCTGCTGTGGGATGAAATGACAGCAGATAGATGTGTTAAGTTGACTTCCTGTCTAAGAGCTTGGGGGGATGTCTGCTGGGTATTTAAAGTTTCCTAGACTGGAGATTTCCACAAAGTCTCAGAACTTTACCTGGTTGTCGAAGTATTTTGAAGAAGAGAAATTAAGTGCTATGTTTAGTGTTTACCGATTGAAGGGACCCATATAGTTGGATATTTTTGCTCTGAGAAATTAACTACAAATCACCTTCCCACATGTGATATTGCACCTGTTCTATCTTACTGCTGTTTTAACACACCTATACATTTCCTCTCCCAGGTATGCGTCTGGCTCTCGCCGATGCTGGGGACACAGTGGAGGATGCCAACTTTGTAGAGACCATGGCTGACGCTGGCATCCTGCGCCTCTACACTTGGGTGGAGTGGGTGAAGGAGATGATTGCCAACCAGAACAACCTGAGAACAGGACCTGCAGACACTTTCAACGATCGGGTCTTTGCCAGGTAGATGAAGGAATTCATTAAGACGGTGGTATCGTTGGTACCGAGATATATAGCTCTCAGAAATTATTTAGGCTACCACATTAAACGAGGCCCTGTACATGGGTTTTGAGATCATGGAGATAGGGAATACAAAGCTGAATTTTCGCTCTACCACACACTCCCCCCCCCACACACACACGCCGGCCTTGCTATTTTCTTAGAGAGATCGACGCACATACCAATGCACAAATATAAACTTCAGGCCACTTACTGTACGTAGGCTACGGCGAAAGCTCTGCGTGGGGCCTCAGCAGGAACATAAATCACATAAATCACGCCATAAATCACAATTGATCTAATCGCAATCACGAGGTCACTCTGTGCAATTACAAAAGCGCAGAAATTGTGCGATTTGAGTAAACAAAAAGCTGTGCTGTGCGCGTGACACTCCAGTCTCTGTGTGCACTGCAGTCTCCACGTTGTATCACCCTTCACTTTACCGACAGTATTAACAGATGAAGCCACTGTGTCTTTAGAAGCTTGGTGTTTTTATTGTTCACTGTTAACTCACTTTACATCGTCTTTGCTATCTCTTTCTCCTCTTGCTTTTTTCCCTCACACTGCAGCTACAGTCGCTGAGTCCGACACCACTGACAGTCACTCTCCTCGCTTCACCACTCGCACACCGACGTTACTCACTCAACGCCCCATGTCGCCTTTACTAATGCCTGATTTATGGTTCTGTGTTTAATCAACGTTGAATCTGCCCTCTGAATTATGCGTCCCCGTGGATGTATTAAGCGCTACCCTCGTAACAACGTTCACATAAGATATGACCAGTCAGTCTGTTAAGACTGTAGCAGGTGTGTCGCGTATGGTCATGTGAGTATCAGAAGTGTAGAGGGGTTTCAGAGCATGCAGACTTTAAGAGGTTGTACAAATTATATTTTAATTAACATTAATTACAATTTGATTACACCCATCTTAAATGTAATTGTTTATAAAGGCATACAAAATGTATAATTTTATTAATAATAATACTTTTTTCAATTTATTTCATTTGTACCATTGAGCAAAGCAAACATGTCTGTTTTGAAAAGATTTCTTTTATTTAATTTAGTAAAATATTAAGTTATTTAAAAAAAAAAAAGTATTTCACATTTTTTGTTTTATGTATTTTATTTATGTATGTATTTCTCCTTTTAACTTTGTATGATCAAGTTGAGTAATACACATTTAAAAATATTAGTATTTGGTGCTTTTCCTTGATAATCAAGCAAGTAGACTCATGATACCATTATATCGTCATTGCAGTATTGTAAATCGCAATATGACTTTTTCTCCAAATTGTGCAGCCCTATTCCCCTTCCATTTTGACTTTCAGTGCTGAAAAGTTAATGATAAACTGGCTTGCAGAGTGATTGCAAGGATTTTGTGTCCTGTCTGTCTAGCGAGATGAACGCAGGCATCTTGAAGACAGAGCAGCACTATGACAGGATGATGTACAAGGAGGCTCTGAAGAGTGGGTTCTTTGAGTTCCAGGTAAGTAAAATGTCCATTATAAAAACTGCACTCTAATTCACGCTTAATCATTTTTATGTCTTCAGAGACAAGCATGCTTTTCATCCTCCATAAGAATTTTATGATGATATTATTATTATTATTATTATGAATACTGCAGTAGATGGAGCATAACATGACTGAGGATTCAAATTGAATCTTGAGCTGGCCTGAAGAGAGTGTCTGGGATAGTGTAGAAATCACATAATTACATGATGATGATGACCTTTTAAACAGTTTTTGTCTATGTATGCAGGCTGCCAAAGATAAGTATCGTGAGCTGGCTATTGAGGGCATGCACAGAGACCTTGTCTTTCAGTTCATAGAGAGACAAACTCTGCTGCTGGCCCCCATCTGCCCACACCTTTGTGAATACACTTGGGGTCTGCTTGGCAAGGTAAGAAAATATGGATTTATCAATAAAAAGATTTTGAAAAGAAAACACAAATTTGGCATTATAACGTGGGTTTCATGTTCTGAGTTGCATGTGCGCTCCGACTGTGAGTTCAAATGTGACTTTCGTCCTCCAGTTCCTTCTGTCTATTGTGTTTATCTTACGAGTAAAACAGAAATACTGTGAAAGAAATATGTAATCTTCCTGTGTTCATTTACATTCATAAATACACCTGAGATCAACAAGCTAAGGTAATCTACTTCATGTAGGTCTGCAGTAGTGCTTTTCCCAGTGCTCATTTACTTGTGTGAAATGGCTACTAACACACATTCCCTCTGTTGGTGTACATGTCCACCAGGAGCCTATCTTCACACTATGGGCTTCTTTTTCTCATCAGTATGAAAAGAATGTACTCACTGTTGCACACTACCAACTGCACAGAGAGCCAAGAATATTTTTAACACTCAAATATGATAAGTGTATGAAAGAGTGCTGCTGCGCTGGAGATGTTTTTTTTCCAGTTGTCGCTTAGCAACAACAAAAGCCCCTGTGTGTGTGTGTGTGTGTGTGTGTGTGTGTGTGTGTGTGTGGAGCACTGCTAGCTAAAAAGCTACAGTAAAGAGGCACTCAGTGTTACACACATCAGTCTGGCATTCTGACTCATAGTAAATATGGCATGTGCCTTGTTTTGTTATGAAGGCGGTGTGACCTGGCTGTGTAGTTAGGATGCTAAAGCTCCGGTGGACCTCAAACTGTTTCAAAGTCTTTCCTCTTCACTCATCCACCATCTCTTCTTTCCTCTCTCTCTTTTCCTTATAGACCAGTTCTCTGATGAAGGCATCATGGCCTGTGGCGGGTCCGGTAGACGAGATTCTGATTCGTTCCTCTCAGTACCTGATGGAAACCGCACACGACCTCCGACTGAGACTCAAAGCATACATGCAGCCCCCCAAAAACAAAGTAAGAAATGTGTCTGTTTTGTTTCACATGCTTCACTGCCACTGCATTTCACTACTGTAAAGGCATTTTAAAGTAATTCTGAAAAAGAATATTGATTTCAGAATTGATTGCTTTCTTTTTTTATTGTTTCATTAAATCCACCATTAACACTTATCTCAAAGTGCATTATGTTTGGTAATTGAATCTGAGGCAGAGTTGAGTCTTTTCTCACTCAGGTGTTGGTTAACTGTTTTATGGTTCTTTGATGAGGAGCACAATGAGGCAGAAAATTATAAAACAGCACAATAAGAAGAGGGAAAATGTCAAGAGGCATGCCGAAAGTAGAGCTATTGTTGAAAAGCATTTTATCATGTCAGAATCCAGTATACATCTTTACAATCTACAATATTAGCTGTTTAGAAACAATTACCAGATTTTTTTGGTCTTTGCTAATTAAAAAGATCAAGGAGATATTTATTTTACTTGTAGCTTAATAAATCTATACATTTTATGTGCTTGGAAGTGAATTGTTAAAAAAAAAAAAACCTATTTCAAGTATAAAGAGTTACCTTGTTACTGATTGTCATACATTTTCCATTTGAGGATAATACAGAAAGATTATGTTTTGAACAAAAAATGAGATCTACTTGAATCCTGCTCTAAGTTTATAGGAATTAGTTTTTTGTGATATTGGACTATATGAATACAATTGACGTGACTATCCCTTTAAATGCACTTGAAGACTTAAGTCTGTGTTGTGTTAACGGTATGTTAAGTCTGTTGTTTGGTAACAGTTTGGCACTTCGATAAGTGGCTGTAGGCAGCTGGGAGAAAGGCAAACACGTATTGACAAGATTTGAGACAGCCAATATCTCAGGCTTCCACACACCATGATTTGCTGTAAATGCCATGGAGGCAAGATGGGGTAAAATAAGACAGGGAAAGATGGAAGAATCTGGATGGCACCATCAGAGGACATGCTACCATAATTTTACTTTTTAATTTTTTAATTTACAAGACTCGTATGGTTTTGTGAATGTCCTATTAGAATTAATTGATTGATTTTAAGTAGTAGTAGTAGTAGTAGTAGTAGTAGTGCTTTATGCGACCTGTGGGTAACAATCTTCCTTCACCAACACGATACAATGTTCCCCCTCAGTAACATGAATAACACCGAAAAAAGGAGTTACATTTGTTTTCTGCAACAGTGTTGTTAAGGTTGAATGACTTGCCACTGTAAAGGTAAAATGTTTTTTCTTTGCACTGTATGTCCATATAGCAGCTTTATCTATTTTTGATAATGTTTATTTTATAGTAATATACTGTCACATCAAGACTCATTTGTGGGAACACACATATAGGCATGCATAGAGTGTAGGAATAGAGTAGTCTTGACAGCTCACACACACACACACACACACACACACACACACACACACACACACACACACACACACACACACACACACACACACACACATACATACATAATTGCTGTCATTGCACGGAAAAATAGCAAAAACAACAAAGTTTATTTATTTCACCTTTTATTTTTACAGGCAAGTCATTAAGAACAGGTTTTTATTTACAATGGCAGCCTGACAAGTGACAAAGCCACTTAGGGGAACGGAAGGAGGGCTAGGAAATAAAGAACATTAGACATACAGTTTGAAATGACATAAAACACAACACAGACAGCAGTCAACATATATTTATTAAGGGGTGATTGAAAGCATCAGCCATAGAGTTCTTGTTGGTAACAACTATATCGTCCACTATATCGTCAGGGACAGTGGTACAGACCGGGGTTTGTTTTCGAGATGTTTTCAAAATGCTTTAGGATCGGCATCACAAAGTGTGAACTGCTCTTTAAAGTAGCCAGCTTTGGCCTACTTCACTGCTTGTGTGGCCTTGTTCCTGATTTGGCGAAATGAAAGATTGTCAATGGCAGAGCATGATTTTTGTGCTTTGCGTCAGGCTGCATTTGTTTTAGCTAAAGCAGAACTGCTAGATCATGTTTAATAAATGGACAGATTTTTTTTATAAATAGCTTTTTATTGGGGACATGTTTTTTTATCAGAGGAGTAAGATGATCTCTGAACAACAACCATACATCGTTCACGGTGGGGATCAGGCTGACTCTGTACCAATTTACATTGGCCAGCTCATGTCAGAACGGTTGCTCATCAAAATTTTTCAAAATAATAATAGATTAGTATTGATTATGACAGGCTGTTTGACACACGCAATGAAACGGTGGTCGCTGAGGTCATTGCAAAACACACCAGATAAGTACATGTGTGGGGAATTTGTAAATTATATCAATGTCAGACAAAAGTCTTTTGTACCTGACTATATGGATACATTAGATGAGTCTGAAATACTTCTTTTTTTATACCGTTTTCCTCCAACAGAAGGTTGAATCAAAGCCCCCAGCCAAGCCCTCCCACTGCACCATCTACGTTGCCAAGAGCTACCCACCATGGCAGCACAGTGCCTTATCCCTGCTCGGCAAGCACTACAAAGTAAGAAACTAATACACAACATTAATACACAGCGGTAAGCTTTTACATAATGCAAAAGCACAGGGGTCTATAGCGTAGTGATGGGCTGAAATACCTTTCCTATCTTGCAACCGGCGCAGCGCAAAGCTCGCCGCACGTGTCTTTGCTAGTTTAAGACTGACGCAGTTGTCAATTTCTGCACCTGCACCCATCTGTGCGTCCATGAGTGTGCTGGTCTTAAAGGGAGGTGTGTTCAGGTGCATTATTGACGTATTGCTATATTAAGGCAGCGGAACGTGATCGTGCCATTAACCAACAAAAACCTGGTCTAAAATCAATGAAGCAGCATTTCATTGTTATTTGAAGAGGGCATTAGTAAAATGCGCATGCACACTATGCTTGTTACACGCAGCAGCACACAAACATGCAAAAGATTAAAAATAAACATATTACAATATGAAATAGTATTATTGTGTATATCTATATAGTTTTATATTACATGTTATTCCCAGGACCCAAACTTGCAAAAATACATCATGAAATGCCATGACCTCTACCTTTTATAAAGTACTGATAAAGAACACATAAACCATGAATTTAAGGCTTCAATGATTGTTTAAGTGCTGTGCATTGTTTAAATGCTGTGCAGTTACCCAGTACATCTCTCAGACTGTGTTTCTGTTTGTTTGCATGTGTTACCTGTCTTTTTTTTTTTTTTTTTTTTTTCTTGATTTCTATCCAGAACAACAATGGGGCCCTTCCAGACAACAAAGTGATAGCAAGCGAGTTGGGAGCCCTGCCTGAACTGAAGAAATACATGAAGAGAGCCATGCCCTTTGTAGCCATGATCAAGGTAAATCTGGAGACAGTAAGGGTGACAGTGTAGTAGCATCAATGTAAAGGCACATCATGACCCTTCGCCATCCTTCTATGCCTCTAACACGGGCAATCAATCAATGGATAATTGTCATTTTTATGAGATTTTAAAAAATATATATAAATATTGAATTTATTAATACCACCATTCTACACATATTTCCCCTCATAGTTCTTTATGTGTTTTGTGTTTTTCTGTGTTTGTTCAAGTTGAGTTTGTTTACCGCCTAAGAAGCTGTTTACTCAACTTGTCCATAACGTGGCTTATCTTTTGTTCTGTGCACAGCTCTGCTTCTGATTGATCCAAAGTCTGCCTCGGTTATTCTGTTAAAAGATTGGAGTCTGCATCTTCAAAAGCTGTTTTTTGTATTCCTCTCTGTGTTGAATAATGACAACTGTAGCCAAAACTGAACAACAGTGTTGCATTAACATTCTAAAGAAATGTCTGGAATACTTTTATTGATTGAAAGACTACAAAACACTTTTTTACAGGCTGTCTCAGCCTGTTCTTACATTTGTTTGCAGAGTTATTTTTTCCCCTGTCAACAGCTTGGCTGCACATCCATATGTCTTTGTCCAAAATTCTTATTCTCACCTTTCACATTTTGGAAGGAATAACTGTTTTTTTCTCAATAATCTCATGGTGGCAGCATTAGCATTACAATTAACTTTCTTCATGATGCTGAAAAATAAACTAAAACCTTATTAATATACTTTGAGTTCTGCTTTGTGTTCTGTAGGAGAGCCTGGAGAAGAATGGGCCCAGGGTCTTGGATCTGGAGCTGGAGTTTGATGAGCGGGCAGTTGTGATGGAAAATCTGGTCTACTTAACCAATTCTCTAGAGGTATGTTTTGTGATCCAACACTCCTAAAATCAGACATGGCTTTTAAGGATGACCCCACAAAAAAAAAGTGTCTGTCCCAGCCGGAAAGAAAACTCTGAGGTGTCTACATTTTTGTGAGTCCAGAGTTAAAAAAACAACAACTAGCGATCTTATACTAAATTTTCTGAGGTTAGACAACAACCCCCAACAGCAAAAAACATCTCCGCTTCAGTAGTATATTATAATTCAGTATCCTCTCAAATGTGAGAAATAAACAGAACAGGTTCACTTGATTACTGTCTGTTTGTCTTTACAATGTTGAGCTGTAACATGCAGTTGCAGCATTTTGGTTTCCTAAAAAACGCCTCAGCTTTAAAGCTGAGTTTCTCCACTTCTGCAAAAGTCAGTTGAGACAATGCTGAGCCCAGTTGTCAGTCAGGAAAGCCCTTAATACTTGTGTCTGCACAGAAGCTTAGCCTGGTCGAAATCTAATACACAAGCTAGTATTGTGAAACTAGCACAGATTTAACCACAGAAAGAAAACTACATAATCTACATCAACCGATACCCTGACTCCAATTCCCATGTTTCAGATAGATCATTGCTAAAGATAAGCTGCTTTGAATGGGGTTCAACTGATTTGAATGATAATCCACCTTAAATCTGTTTTTTGAGAGACAAACACTGCAGGTAAGGGGCTTCAGCAGAGAAGTGGTTTATGCTGAACGTTTTCTTACTTGTTCTTAAGTAGTTTACAATCCTGTTACTCTATGCAGTCTCGAACTGAAAAACCATCCCTGATTTGGAATGTGTGACAGATTAGCGTAAAGCCAGATGTTACGTCTCTGATCTCTGCAGGAGCCTGGTTAACACCATCAGCATTTGCCAGTGTGCATACCAAACACACCTGTATACACACTATCTGGACTGAGCTGCTAATAATCGTTCTTTGTCACATCCTCTACAGTTGGAAAAAATTGACGTCTTGTTTGCATCTGAGGCTGATGAAAAAGTGAAGGAAGACTGTTGCCCAGGGAAACCATTCAGTGTTTTCAGATCAGAGGTAAATGCATTGGGCTGTGTGTTGGCTGCTGTGTGAGAAGACAGGTGTACACTTTTTTCAGTCGCCAATTTAGCTTTTCAGCTTTTACGCATTTTTTTCTGTTTTTCTCATTCATAATATGTTCATGTTTTTGTGCGTTTTTCTCTCTCTAGGTGCTTTTTTAACTGTATGCATCTCATCTGGAGTAGTGTTTGTGCGTCCCTGATGAACAAAATGTTTGTGCACTCAAATTAAATTGTGTGTTTTGTGTCGTGCATCTGCTTCCCCAGCCTGGAGTGTGTGTGACCCTGGTCAACCCTCAGCCGTTCAATGGCCAGTTTTCTACAAAGGTTGACATTCGACAGGGGGACAGCGGAGACAGCGTCATCCGTAGGCTAGCCAAAGTCAACAGACTCATTAAAGGTTAGTAAGATAAAAGGACATACAGCAGAAATTCATAAACAATGGTTAGGAACCCGAAATAGGCCTTTTAATATACATAAATAATTGTTATAATCTAAAGAGGAGGAACATATATACAAATGAAAATGTATCTGAACCATTGGGTCAAAGTTTTTATAAGGGTGTGCTTCCTCTCCTCTCCTCTCCTCTCCTCTCCTCTCCTCTCCTCTCCTCTCCCTCTGACCCTGCCGGCCTCCCCTCAACCAGATCTGTCCAGAGTCAAGTTGATGAGGTATGAGGACCCTGTGCTGGGGCCTCGCCGGGTGCCTGTCTTGGGACATGAGGAACAGGGCAAACTGCCCATCTCCAACAAATCTGTGTTCAACATCAATCTTGAGGAGAAGAGGGTCACTGTGGCAGACAACGGCCTCACTGTGGACATTGGGGACTCTCTGGTTTATCTGGTTCATTAGAGTAACATTTACTCTTTCTCTCCCTCTCACACACAGACACATGTGGGCACATTCAGCAGTGAGTTATTTGTGAAAGGTTCAAATGCATCATGAAATGTTGCAACAAAATGGGTACTTTTGACTCAAAGCCCTAGAACACTGACTCAATCATATATTTGTTTTTATAATTAATCTTTCTGTACTGCACCATTTGCTACTGCATATGGTGTTCAATTTGACAGATACACAGGTTCTCATTGTTTTGCACCTTTTCACTGCTGAATGCAACCTAAGGGAATATATTAAACTAATTGGACATTAAAAGTTGACTTCTATTCTCCTTTTCACAAAAACATACAGTTGCAGTACATTCAGATCTGGGTTTGATCTGCACAGAACAGAGATGGTTCAGGTCTTTATAACTCAATCCCACTGATCAAATTCTATTGGACAATAGGCTCTTTGGTACTTAGAATAGGTTATTTTATGGTGTTAAGAATACAATTTTGAAAATATCGTGAACATTCTCTTAAGGGTTTGATGTCGGAGAATAACAGAATATGTATTCTGTTCTGTCTTTTCATCGTCTAAATTTAAGCTCGCAATTTTGTCTATGGGACACTTTTTCCTGTATGTCACGCAATAAATCAACTATTTGTATTATTAAGCTTTTCAATAAAGTTTTTGTTCTGGCTGCGAACAAACATACACCACCATGTCCTAGTTTGTCACTGGCCAACTACTTGTTTTATGTTATAACATTGTGAGACTGCCCCTGCATCCTCTAAATGCCTGTTGTTTTCATATAGATGGTAATGTGTCTGCTGTGTTGTTCTATACATCGAAGGTGACGCATATCATTCCCTCATGTTTTGTAAGCCTGTCAGACAGCTTTCCTATTTTCTAGCAGTGGGTGGTGCTTGTCTGACTTGTGCTCTCCAGAGAAATAATAAAACCTATGAAAGATTCAGCATCCTTGTATATGGTTTCTCACTATCCTCTCCGTGCTATTTTTTATTTTTTCTAAGGACATAAATAAGACGACTGTAACCACGAGAATAAGACGTGTGTCATGGTTTTGGTGGAGCCATTGGATCTTTGTCGTGGCAAAACCGAAGTTGCCTGGCAACTGGTGCCGGTCAAGAAATAAGCTATTTCCCAAAATGTTTAGCTTTTTCTTTAACTTGAAGAAAAAGCTGAAACCAAATATTGAAAACTGACATGGTACATGAACATGGACTCATGTTTCAGTGTGGTTTGATCGCATACTGCACAGATGGCACTACCGGTGTGTTTGAAAGTGATGGTTCATGACTGTAAATTTGACTATATTTTTTAATTGTAGCACAAAATAGACTTTGCATTTGTATGTATCTCAGCTTGAGTTGACCAATTGGCAGAGCCAAACTGTTACAGGGGTTTGGCTCTGCCAGTTGGTCTGTGGTTCTCTGCTTCAAAGGGCTTTTGGGAGAACAACTTTCCGTTCAGGGATCACTATTAGTCAAACAACTGGCAATAATCAAATGCAAATCATGCAAAAAAACATTTTCAGAGAAGTATTTGTTTTTATTTCAAAGATCTCGTACCTGTAATCCTTTTTGATATGACTTTCTGTGATGTGCACGCTAATAATTAGTGTCTCTATTTTCATCATCCTTAGGAGCTAAATCCAGTGACATATCATTCACCTTTCATGTAGACTATTACATGTTTCTCCAAATTTTGGGTTAAGAACCAATGTGCATGTGTGTGAACAGCCTAAGCGCCCAAACCCACAATAGTTTCACTACATGTCCTTCCACCACGTAAAGCTCCCCTCACTTCTCTTTCTGTTACCCACACACACACACACACACACACACACACACACACACACACACACACACACTATAAATCAGTCTATATTTAAAGGTCAATGTCAGAGCACAGGAAATGCATACAATCTCCTCTAAACATGAACCGGGTATTTCACGCATCTTTCATTTCCCAGCTCTTCACTGTATGAGTCTGTGTGTCTGCCTTAAGAGGTAAGTGTAACCGTATGTCTTTTTAAATAGAAACAATGAATGTCTTTGAATGCCATAGGTCAAACAAACTGATGTTAAAATTGATAGAATGTTTTTGAGTGTATATATAATATTGACATACATGTGAATTACATTTATCTTTACTCACATCTGTGTTGAGTTTTATCTAAGTTTTAGATATAGTGTATCTCTGTTCTGCTTTACAAGTAATCATGTAAATGTATAATGACTGTTTTTACAAGATTTCAGCCTGTTTCGACCTGCTGGTATGTTTGTATATGCATGTATTCACATCTGATTATTTTATGCCAGACATTCATGTCCATGCACCCTGATGTGTATCTGCCCTCTCTGCATTTGCTGTATTAGCGTGGGGGGGCGCAGTGAAGTCACAGACAGAAGACAACTACAAGACTTATCTCTGTTACACAGCTTCTGGCAAAGCCATCTGACTGCTGGTTTATCTGCTCCGACACACACCCTCTCACTGGGGAAGTGTCACTCCGCACCCCCCTCCACCTCCTCAGTCCTGCTGACTCCCTGCTCACCCTCTCGCCTCACCCCTGTCTGGATGCCAGTAGCTTCTAGTCATGGAGCAGACGACAGTCACAGACCAGTAAGTCTGCATTTGGTTTTTTTTGGGGGTCCCTACCAGCACACCGTGTTGTCACCACTGAGCACAATGGAATTACAGAAAACGGCTCACTTATCTTATTCTGCTTTTTTATGCTGCTGTTTTCTCTTCATCTGTTTCTTCTTTTATGTCTCTAGGATACATGATTATTAAGCAGGAACATTTCTTAAATCTAATTTTTCTGCTAAATTTTTACTTGATTTTGCCTTCATTAAAATATGCGGTAATTAAAGTGTTGCTGAAGGCCTCAATCACTTGAATGCATGAATAAATGCTGTATCAGTGGTAAGCTTGGGATAACTGTAATTAGGTAATTGTAGTGGCGTGCTGCTAAAATGTCATAGGCCAGCTGAGTACAAAACCTGCTGCTCTAGAAAAATCAAATTTCTGCTTACAGAAAAGCAAAAAAGAAGACTCATCTTCTAATTTGAGACTCTTAAAGCTTTAGCGCGTAACTTGTTTATGTTAATGAACGTCGGTTACATTCAAGCCGTTGCCAAATGAGTTGCTCCAAAGCTAATTAAGACTATCAGCTCCACACAACCCTGTATTTCTCAGTATGGCTATGTTAAAAAGATGGAACTCATGAAGAAGTGAAGATAATTACCTCTTCTGAAGAGTCCATTTTTTTTTTTTTTTAATCCTGTGTCCTCCTTGGCTACTAGCAACTGTGTGAAGTCACATGTAACATGTGGCGCCGACGGTTTTGTTGTCATTACTTAAAATTCCTCATGGGGGAGACAGAAATTACGCACTATAGCTTTAATATTAAGCTTGCGGTTGAGTATCTGTTGGAGGCTTGACAAGCCGAGGTGAATTTATCAACTATCTATCTAAAGACAGATATGTGACAACATCTAATTTCAGACCGAGGATGTCTGTCACCAAAGCCCCAGCATCAGCGTTTCAAGAGGAGGAAGTAGGGGGCTTCACCACAGGAAATAAAGATGACTTGGGGTCAAACAATGTCCCTGCAGCGACAGACCCCATACTCACACAGCCCGGCCTCGGCGTCACCACAACAACCATTACCACCATCACACAGACGGGAGGAGACTGGAGCACTGGCCTGTTTGACATCTGCAGAGACAAGACTATATGTAACATGAAAACACAGACATAAATTATGTATTCTCATAAGCTCAGGGTTCTCACACAGCACTCAGAACTGTATTGTCTCTCTTATCCTTTGTATGATGATTGTACCTCTTAAAAATTAAGAACCAACCAATTTTCATTTATTCTTTAGTCTTGCATCTGACAAAAACATTTAAAAGGGATTTTTGTCTGTCACAAGCAAACGCACATCACTCACCCACACATATTGTGCTTACCCTGTGTTTGCAGGTGTGCTCGGGGCTATGGTGCCATGCTGTTTGGACCTGTGTTTAGCTCACCAGTATGGTGAGTGTCTGTGCATGCCTCTGCTGCCAGGATCCACTTTTGCCATGCGTGTTGGGATCAGGGAGCGGTACAAGATTCGGGTGAGTGTGTGTACTCGAATGCAAAAACATATTTGTCCATAGGAAGTGAAAATTTGTTGTAAGAACGTCCTCGGACACACCAAAAGGTGGACTTCACAAAATGGTTTTAGGGCTCCACCAAAAAAAAAAATTCAATAACATTACTAAATGAACTCATAGGTTCACTTAAAGTTGAGCGAGTGAATTTTTTTAATGTTTTCATGAACCTCATGGTTGTGCACGTGTGCTGCTTCTATATGTCTCTGCATGTATGTGTGTGCCTGTCCGCATGTTTATCCACAGGGAAGTGTGTGTGAGGACTGGACCACAGTGTGTTGCTGTTACCCTCTGGCTGTATGTCAGATGATAAGAGAGATGAAGCGGAGGATGAAGACACAGACCTATCATGTGTCCACTGCCCTCGAATGCTCCTGAAAGAACTCAAGACAGTCAATGAGGCCTGGCCTTTTACAATGAGACTTTTGAGGGTCCAACTGAGATTACTGGCGTATGTATAGCACAAATAATTATTACTATAAGGTTTTAAATGCCGCTGGGGATGACAATGAATCAAGCCTGTCCTACAACATTTGAAGAAGACTGGAAAGAACTTTTTTAAACCGCAAAAAGAATCCAAAAGTCCAAGTCAGTATGAGCTTAAAACTGCCTCTGAGGTTTTAAGATTGTAACTTAAACCTAACCTTTAAATTGCTGTTGGACTTCTATTTAGAGAGGATATTATGAATAAACTTGGTACCAATATTCTGCTTTTCATGCCGAGGTGAGAACTCATCAGCTACATTTAGAGTTGGGAGAAAAGCAGGTGGCAAGACACGGTTTTTTTTTTTTTTTCAGTAGCTGTCACTGTCAGTAAACAGCACTAAACATCTGGTACCACTCTGTCAGACATCAGAAAATCTTTCAAAAACCAGCCAACTTTCTTTCATTCTGAATATGTTTCCATGCACACAATTCATTATATCTTAACCCTAAAAAGGCAGTAGTCCAACTCTTGAAACTGAAGTAGCTTTTTTGGCAATTTTATTCAAGATACAGCCATAATTAAAGTCATTAAACCCAGTTGAACACATATAGATTGTGTTTAAGTTTTTGATTTATTTGAAGCATAAAATCATCATTGATGTATTTCTATAAAAAAATCTCTGCAGCCACAATGTAATGGAGGTAAATGTTTGTTAATGCTATTCACAAAAAATGAAAATTGTGATTTCAAAAACTCAGGAGCAAATTATAATTCCAAAAACAATGTCCCCTGTGCTCTGGATATTCAATTTCTCTGGGGCAATTTCTTCAACAGAAAGTGGTCCAAATGAAGTGATAAAGTGAATTGGGTGAACCAACCCTTTAGTTTTGTCTCATATTCCAAAGGTCACCAGACAACATATGCAGTCTCTCTCAGACATGAAGGGAAGATGAAATGTGGAAACCTAAAACTTTCTAGACCTTGAAGCACAAATTGTGAAACGGGGACATAACTCAACATTAGGCGCACTATCTACAAATCAGACTAATAAATCAAATTTTCAGTGTCACATTTCAAACTAAATCCAAGTAAAGCTAGAGAAGCACAGAAAAGCCTCGTCATTTGGTTTCTTAAGCAAACCTGGATGGTTTTAAGAGTTGTATTTATTTCAACGTGTGCCAGTCTATTTAGTATGCAGAACCACTTGTCTGATTACCCAGCAAACAGGCTGCAGCATAGCTTACAGTCAGTCAGTTCAAGTACAGTTTGATGATAATAAAGCACATTTCCATATTGCTGATATTCTTTTATCCTATCCTGTTCCTTAGTTCACCTCAGGCATCCAATCATTTTATTAATCCAGTCCTGATTGCTGTGGTTCCCTGAACCCCAAATGCCAACCAGCGAGAATGGATGTGGAAAATGTTATTTCTACACAAAGCAGATGGGTCCTCAAAGGGCAACTATGTAATTTGTTAACTCTTACGGATGTGGTCCCCTACCTGTCAGCTGCTTCAGATGAAATGGGGAAAGAGAGAAAATGGGTTTGTCGAGTGATGTGAATATACAATATAATCATATTTTACATACTGTAGCCTACACTGCACATTCATCTTTTTCATGAAAATACATATATTAAAAACAATTGTGTTACGTGTGATTATATGTATTTTCTTGCAGAAGATAAATTGCATTGCAATTTTTCATAAGTATACATCTCATATCTGATTATTTTGTTGTTGGTTTTCAATATAGCAGTCCTCAACCAACAGTGTTACTCAATGGAAGACGAATGAAGTGTCAGAATGACAGAATAATGCCTCTTATGCAAAGCTGATTCGTATTCCGTAATAACAAATTATTTCAGATTATAGTCTTTGCACCATACAATCGAACGCAGCGGTGTGTGTTCTATTTCTGCCTATAATAGCTGCTTTGGTGCGATTATACCACTTTGCTTTGAATTACGGGGGATTTCACCAAGCAGTTAATGTCCCACTGTGGACATTTTGGATTCACACTCTACACAGGACAAACAACAGCCCCTGCTGTGTTTCTATACACATGAAGAAGAAAAAAACAGAAAACATTTAGCAATTGATAAATTCCAAGCTCAAAATCATGGTAAAAATAATGTGTTCACATTTTTGTATACTAAAATATAACATACTGGCACGGATCAGTAAAACTACCCAGTATAAGCTACATCAGCTACAACAGTACGAGATTGTATAGTTGCTTTTACTTGCGTGTTGAAGTAAAAATACTTTTATGCAAGTTTTATGACAGATGTGACATACTGCAAGTTCCAGATGGCCACAGCGGTAATAAGGTCAGTGATATCTTACTTATGGCTGCATTAGACTCCTGTGTTTCCTGAGCAGCCCTGGATGGATTAATCTTGCTGCAGCTCCACTGCTCTCTGCCTACTGGGGGTTGTTAGTGAGCAGGATCTGCCTCGAGCAGAGCTGCCTTCAGGCACTGTGGTAACATCTTTCCCTCCCTGTGCGATGACCAAATGTTATTGTTTCAGCATCAATAGCTTTAAATTTGGTTGGTGAATTGAAAATCTATCTTTTTATTAGTGGCTGCCATTACAAGGGACATTTAAATATTCTCCCATGCCTAAGCAATGCAGTACATAATGCATGACTTATGGCCAGTGTCCAAAGTAAGCAAAACGTTTCTACTTTTAAAGGGTCAGTTCATAAAACATTTTAACTTTGGGTGAACTGACCCTTTAAATGACTTGTGTGGGATTCACTGCTGTTTCATGGAACAAAACCTAAAATGTCGAATGAATGAATGAATGAACACTTGTAAACCCCAAACCCATTTACACCGTGTACGTCTACTGTATCACCACATACTAACACAGTCTGGCCTTACGTCATCTCAACCTGATACACCTCCATGCCTGAACCATTAGAGGGCAGTGTTGCCCCAGATCTGGACCCCTGTGGTCTGTTTTCTATTCCAACTGCTGCTCAGTCTTAAGTGCTGATCTGGGGTCAGCGTTGGGATTTCCACAGCAGTAGTAGAGGTCAAGATTTGGAACAGTGAAGACCATCCTAAGTCAGCAGTCGGACAGGGACCATAATACAACTCTGCTGATTTTCTTTCCTGCTGTTTCAGCATAAAGACCACTATCCCCACAGATGCATCAGTCGTAGAGTACAGGCTGTTATCGACAACAGCCCCTCAGGGAGCTGTTTGTGTGGGTGTGGAAATGTGTGTGTGATATATGCAGATGTATCCAGAAAAGCTCTTCCCGTGATTGTGCTCATTGCGAACTGTTACTGGTACAGAGAAACCAGCAGTAAACCGATGAGAAAAAAAAAAAAAAAAAAAAAAAAAAAAAAAACATAGCACAGGGTGAAAATAGATCATACCCTCCCGGGGCTCACGTGACTGAACAACAACCAGATGAAGGTGGAGTGTTTGTGCTTTTTCCAAACTGCACACTGACATTTCTGAAATGTTTTTTAATGCATTTCACTTCTCTCTCTTCCTTCTCTTCTCCTTCATCTCTACCTCCTGCATGTATTTCCTCTCCATCGTCTTTTCATTCTTGGCTTTCCTCCATCCCCCCCACCCCCCCACACCACCAACCCTCCCTTCCCCTCAATAATCTCACGTCTTCTTCCTTAACCTTGCCTTATTTATTTCTCGTCTTCTTGACTCCTGCTAATGTGTGTGGGGGGGGGGGGGGGAAGGGAGAAGAGAGGTGTGGAGAGACCTGCTGAGCTGGTGCAGTCGTCCCCCAGGTGATACTTCTATCCAGGACAACAAGCACCACCTGGGGTTTACATAACACACACTTCCTCGCACTCTCTCTTCACATCCCTTTCTCTCTGATACTCTTTTTGTATCCTATGTCTCTGCCTATTTTCCATTTGTCTTTCTCTCACACACATCCTCATCATCATAGTGGAGGGAGGTGGAGGGCATTGAGCTGCTGGTTAGCCTGCAGCTAGAAGCCTTGGCAATTTGTATGGGAGTCTCTGTGCAGTGAGCGAAGTTGTCTTGTTTTGGGTTGTGTGTTTGCGTGTGATGGTGGAAGCTTGGAATTAGTTGGCACCGCTCCACTCCTCAGACTAAGCAGGTGTTTTTTATAGATTTTTCTTCCCGAAGACAGACAGGAGGAGGATTTCATTGTAGGAACGATTGGGCTTCAAAAACCACTGTCATACACAGGGATTATAATACTAGAGATTTGCCTGCTTTTGTAGTTTGTGTTCCTCGGAAGGACTATATTCCTCTCTGCTAAATAATTTATCCTCAAATTCCTTGAATGACAAGAAAAGGGAGGAGCATTTTTTTCATTTGATAAGCTGTGTGTCCTTTGAGGTCATTAAAACGTGACAGTTGCCAGAATTAGAAAACATGGCAGATGGCTTTCTTTTCCTCAAGCATTAATTAAAATAAACAAATATTGGCAATGTTGTCATGGATCATATATGTGGTTGTATTTTAGAAAAATGAATGTTCTGAAAACATTAAACCAGTTGATGATGAGTTCAGTAACAACAATACATCACTTAGGCCTATATCAATATGTTGCAATTAAGTATTTGTTGCATTTGGACACGTGAAGAATCTATTTGTACATCGTAATGTAGAAACAATTCTATGTAGAAACCCCAAATGTGGCTCCAAAGTTAAGATTCAATTAGAGGTACGTGTCAAATTCAATGGAGTTCTGATGTGACCACATTTATAAGTGAGTTGAAGCATTATGAGAAAATAAATCAATGTCAAATTATTTATGAGGTTTGAGTGCAGTCTCAAAAACAATTGAACACATTCAGAAAAACACATTTACAAGCAGGATCAGGACATGCAAGGATAAGATAAAGATAATCTTGAAACTAACCGCTAAAAAATTACTCAGTTTCTCTAACTGGAGCTTAAGGAAATTGGAAATATATAAAAAACAAAACGCAGACTGCAAGACAATCCAGGGCCTCTTAGCACAACTGTGATTATTAAAAACCTCTGTAAAAAAACAAAACAAAAAAAAAACAGATATTCCTCTCTGACGAATGTCATTCTTGTTAATGCCGCAAAGATGGCGGGTGCAAAATAATTTTTTTGCCCTCCTGCATATATTCTTTCAATACTCACAATTGCGAGAGGTTTAATTTCCCACCATTTCTTTTAGCCCCTGTGGAGTTCCAATACAGAAACCTAAATGCTCACACTACCACTGGCTTTTTAAATATTCCTCTTGCAAAAACATGCATATTTTGCTGCATAGATTATGAAAGGACGGGTCTTGATTTCTCCTCGCAGGCCTGGAGGACCATATTGCATGATGTCAGTATGAAGCACTAGCCCTAAACAACCAGCAGAAAACCTGAGGGGATAAACATTCTCTTTGAAGCTGTCATGATGGCTTCTTTCTTGTGACAACTTCGAAGTGAATGTTTAGGCCAAACGGACTTTCTGGCATTTCACTGTGCAATGAGAAATTTGAATAACAGCCACTTGACCCACAGGGCCTCTGGTCTGTGCCTGGTATCCCCGTTCAAAAATCCATCCAAGGATGTGAGGCATGCAAACCATGCGCAATAAAAAACGGAAATGTGATCTGATGAGTCATCTTTTTCCCACTCGACACATCGTCAGCACACTGTCTACCAGCTGTGATGTATCTGACTGTTCTGCATAATGGCTAAAGAACTTCAAACCATCGTAGGGAACCAGGTAGATGTTTGCATACTCTTAGCTGACAATATTTCCACACACACTGCTAAACAATTCAAATATGAAATTGTGATGTCGGTTGTCCTTCATGCATCCCAGGTCAACAGATGTAAACATAATTTCTATTTAAAATCTGTTAACTAGATTTCTTGCTCCTTCAGACCTCAAAGACCAAGGCTTTTTTTGCCCTATGAAGATAGTTGAATATCCCACACAGAGATGAGGATTTGTATGACATACTGTAAATCCATGTGGACTGAAGTTGCCCTTGAGGCAAATGCAGGCCCGACTCCTTTCGATCCATTTTGTCTCATACTCATCTTTTTTTTAAAGAATAGTTCATTTTGGGAAATAAGTGTATTCGCTCTAAAAGAGAGCTGGAGTTCCTCCTAATAAAAACAGTAATAATCTATTTTATATTTGTACTTCCTGTCTGGCTTCATGTCTGCCTACCTGTCAGTCTCACACGCTGCTTATTTATGCTGTGCTACATGTTTATGTACCTTTGGTTTTGCATGGTGAACAAGCATGCTAATATTTAGTCCACATTCTCCATTAGTCACATCTTGATGTAGTCTAAGTCAATAATTCTATTTATGTCCATCATGTTAGGAAACTCCTACAGGCCTTTTTCAATTTGTCAGTCCTGTCACATTAGTTTTCCCTTACTGCATTTTCTATATGCATTTCCATACGATGTGACCTATATATATATATGTGTGTGTGTGTCAGTCATAGCTGACATGAAGGGTTGTTGCAGGCTGGAATGTGTTGCATAATGCTTTTATCTCTACGACACACACACTTCCACAGTCCTGCCATTGATGTAGGTGTTCTTTCATCTGGCACCCTTAAATGTGTGTGTGTGTGTGTGTAATTACTACATGCAAAAGTATGCAGTACCTTACTAAGTGTGTGAAAATGTGTAGGTGTGCGCTGTGAAGGCAGTTGCAATGGTGTGGAGAGGAAAAGAGAGTCAGTGTGAGAACGACTGATGCAAAGTCTTCTCCATCCCCTATCCCTCTCCACACTTCCTCCCTTGCTCCATTCATCCTCCCCTTCCTTATTCCTCCCATACTAGAAATGTGTAGCACCTTCAGATATGCTCCAGAGACATTTCTCATCTTAACTACAAACTTATCAGCTGCAGAACACGAACGATTAAACTATAAAAGCTAGTCAGCAAACTGACTAATGGCGTTTTTCCATTACATGGTACCTGCTCAACTCGCCTCGACTCTACTCACCTTTTTTGGTTTGCCATTACAAAAAAAATAATCCCTGGTACCTGCTAACAGGTACTTTTTTTAGTACCACCTCCGTCCAGGTTCCAAGCGAGCTGAGGCGATACCAAAAGGTCACCTGAAAACCTGCAGACTACTGATTGGTCAGAGAGAATCGTTACTAATCACTGCGTCATCATTGCTAGCGACAGACGGGGGTGTCCTGAACATACCCGCCATTTTTTAAATAGTTTAGCCAGCGGTGTGTTTTGTTGCTGCCTCCAGCTTCTTTTGAAACAACATTTGTTTTCTGGCTGTGGCAACAGCCACATTCCGAGAATCAAAGACAACACACCTTCGACGTTCTGTGTGTGTGTCGCGTTAGGTCACGGCAGTTTCCTGCGGCGTCGCTATGACGACCAGACACGCTCGCCTCAGACATGAGGCGGTACTAAATCTGCAATGGAAAATGGAGGACGGGGCACCGCGGTCAAGCCGATTAGAGTCAAGCAGGTACCATGTAATGGAAAAACGCCATTAATGTGTCTATCAAAGAAAGCCTTTTCATATCCAAAATATGTGGGGGCATTTTATTTTATATTCTAATATTAGGTTACTTGTGTCACATGAAAAATGTGGCTCTTTAGTCATTTCAAATGGGCCCTTTGGTGTGATTCTTTCCACAATGTCAGTGTGAACATCCAATAAGGAATAGTTCAGTATTTTTGGGAATATTCAGTCTCTTGCTAAGAGTTAGATGAGGAGATTAATGCTACTCTCAAGCCTGTGGTGGTGATTAGCTTAGCACACCCAGCACTTCTCACATCATGGTGTCAACAAAATGGCAGAGACGACTTGTGATAAGCTACGCTAATTACACTAATATATTATGCTAATAGTCTGTCTATTTCATCTAAGAAATAGTTTGAAATTTGGGGAAATAACGCTTATTCACTTTCTGGTAGTTAGATGAGAAAATCTCATATTTGTCAATTAAATTTGAAGCACTCACCTCTAAAGCTCACTAATTAACATGTTATACCTACATTTAAGCTTGTTTTCAGTAAATGTGTAAAAAATAAATCACTAAATACAAAAAAAATCCTCCTTAAATAACTGTTTAATATTGAACTCCAAAATCTCTTATTTCAGCTTATTTTAATGTAACATTTAAGAAATGTCCTGGCAACAAGTGGAGTTATGTCACACTTTTACAGCATTTTTCCTTAGTTTACTTATAGATGGAATTTGGGGGTTTCAGATTTTTTTTTTTTCTTAAATCAGCTTCTCATTAGAGAAAGCATTTCTAACTGAACCTCAACATTTAGCTGTGGTGGTTTCTGCTTGTGTCTCACACTTGTCTGTGTATTTGGTACAATGTACTTGTCATCGTTAGATGGCGCATGACTTCATTTCAAGCCAAATTTAAAGACCTAATTACACATGGCATGTATTACAAAATAAATGAGAGGAAGTGGAACTAGACAATGGCTATGTTAACATGCACATAATAATCAGATTATGGCCAATAGTCATAAGGCATTACTCCAATTAGGATGTTTGCATGTGTTCCATCCTGTTTCCATGCTACAGACTGTGATAATTGGCTTAGGACACGTCCTGCATACAGGGGTGTTTCTACATTGAATTACACCCAGGGCAATACCCCCTTCAAGCGCAACCCCCCCCCAACAACATAAGTGAAAGAGAAAATTATATTTCTCAATTGCACAAATCCTCCATTAGAGCATTTGACACACTTAAGATAATCCAGTTAACTATTGCAATTACAACAGTAAACACACTTTTTAAGGTGAACAATCTCCACAATGAACACAATTCTGCACAAAATATGACAGTATAGGTTATCAGAACTTAAAATAAATATACACTATATACATAAATGTGCCAACAATATATACAATAATAAAATTTTTTAACAAGATTAATATCATATTTAGAATAGACTCATATATATATATATATATATATATATATATATATATATATTTTAATTTTTTTAATTTTTTATCATTTCAAGAGGCCCTGTGCTTTAATTTGAAGAGGTCTATCATGAGTTTGTGTCTGCCTAAGCAGATAGAAAAGCTACAATTCTCGTTAAGAAAGTTTGCATGATGTGCAACCTTTATATAGGCTACTAATGCAATCATACAGTAAAGCATGCCTACGTCTTTTATTGTTGTAGTGTTTAGTCCACCACTCAGTTTTATCAAGGGGCAAAGTGTTTTAAGGGGAGCAGTGCTTACCACAGGTTCTACCCTCTCCTTCATCTCTGTCCCTCTCCTCCTGAGTCTCCTCCTCACTGTGCATGCAACTGCCACTACCGCCGACACCACCACCACTATCATCAGCCACGGGAGCTGATGAAGGTCCTGCTACTGCCGAAAACATGTCTTTTTGTTTTTTTCTTTTATTTGAGCCGCTTGGGTAACTTTGTTTCATTTTCGCATTTAGACCATTGCCATATAAGAAAGGTTTAGACTCATCTTGCTCCGTCTCTGTGTACTTCCGAGTTCTCCTGTCACCGTGTGTTTATCTTTCGCGCCGGGCCCCGCACCGTTACGGACTAGTCCATTTCATTGTGAAAGTAGGGGTGCAAGCAGGGCGCCTGCAGCTGCAAGGGGGACACCGATTTGCCAATTCCCCACACAGTGAAATTGTAGATAACAGAAAACCGCTTCGTGGCGCAGATTATTATTATTATTATTTTTGTTTTAAGTTCTCCTGCCGCCCACCATGTGACATGAAAAAAATGCCGCCCGGGCGACTGCCCGGTTCGCCCGTGCCAAAAACCGCCACTGCCTGCATATAATGTTAAAATGTCACGGTCTCTCTCTGTTTCTCCTATGATGCCACAGTGGTATAACCATGTGGCTACATTCATGAATATTGAGCTGTTCCTTTTAGCAGTAGCTTAAACATAGTGGGACATGTACAAAGATGTCTTTTTAGAGAAAGACCATCACTTGTTCAATGGCACATAGCCCCACTGGAAGAACACAGTGTTTGTTTGTGGCGTTGAGAGTGTTCCTAAACAATAACTGTGAACACTGCAAACTGCTCTAGCAAACAGATTATTATAACATTGTATTGCATTATATTCCAAATTAATTATTTGCTTAAAGTACCCTTTATTTATTAACTAATTTAACTACATTCTGAGAATGCTTGTTAATTTTAAAGCACCAGATTCAAGCATTGCTTTATATTTGCTCATGTGTAATTTCCTAATCACATATTAACACAGTGATGAAACCAGATTCACTGCTTCTTCAAAGATTTAATAATTACTATGAGATCAAGCTGCAGGCTTCCTGTTCTGTGTTTTTCAGAATAAGGTCCCTTTTTTATTTCTCAATGCAGACTTGGAGGACCACTATTGTCAGTGTGGAGCACTAGTCGTAAACATTCAACAGATAAGGGACAGATGAAGGGATAAACACTCCCTTTAAAGTGCCCATATTATGAAAAAAAAACAAATTTTCTGGGATTTGGGGTGTTATTTTGTGTCTCTGGTGCTTCCACACGCATACAAACTTGGAAAAAAGGAGGGAGATACGGGCTTCTGAATGTATCCTGCCTTCACTCTCCGGGTGAGCTGGTCAAAATCGGCAGGGCTATCTACGTCATTGGCCGAAACATTTGGTCTGTGCTAACCACTTTAGCTAATACCACATCAGCTAGCTGTTTCTCCAACTTTGGTCAGTACAGGGCAGGATTAGCTGGAAGACTTCTTCTAAACAAGAGCACACTTCCAACTTTGCGTTGAATACCTGCAGACGAGGAACATGTAAGTAGTTCTATACAATTTCTTTTATAGATTAGGGTAAACTCGTGTGTGTTGTAGCAGTGTTTTGCCATTGTGAACGAGGTGGCTAACCGCTAGCAGTGTTAGCTTCTAGCTAGTAGCCCAGTACCTAGCTACTGTGCAGTACCTAGCTACTGCGCATGTGTGACTGCCAACAAAGATTGAACAGAAGTGTGATGCCTCACTCTGTAGCTAAAACAGAGAGCTCAACACTCATAGTGAAAAGAGGAGCTACAGCAATGTGCAGTACAACAAAAATATGGTGTTTTTTGAAAATTAAACCATGTAAACCTATTCTGGTACAACCTCAAAATACAATTATGAACCTGAAAATGAGCATAATATAGGCACTTTATAGGTGTCATAATGGCTTGTTGCTTGTAGCAACTTCAAAGTGAATGTTTAGGTCATTCCTTCAGTTTGCTAGAAGGTCTTTTTGACATGTCACTGTGCAATATGAAATCTTAATAACAGTCACTGTACACAGAATATCTTGATTATAGTGGCCCCTGACCCCTTGGGCCTCTTATCTGTGCCAAGTAAGCCTGTTACACGGATGTGAAGTGTGCAAACCTGAACCCAATGAGTAATGAAAAACAGTTAATGTCTTCCTAGGAGTCATTTCCCACTTACCTCTGTTATGTTCACCCTCAGTGTTGATAGTCAATGTTCATGTGTACCATTCAATCATTGCTTTTATTTGCTGATTTGGGTTTTTCCAATCACATATTCACACAGAGTGATAAAACCAGATTTAATGCTTTTCAAGAATGTTCTAAGACTAACCATTAGATCAAGCTGCAGGCTGCCTTTCCTGTGTTTTTCAGAATAAGGTCCTTGTTTTTTGATTTGAATAACCTCTTGGACTAGTCAATCGGTTTCCATGTCCAAAACATCATATAAATAAATATGCAACAAATAAAGTGCCAATGCATGCATTTGTGTATGTTTACACACACACACACACACACACACACACACACACACACACACACACACACACACAGATATGCAGATACACACATACAACACAAAAAAGAAGAAATGTGCATGGTGCCAAATGCACTAGATTTCAATAAAATAAACGATCAAAACAGGAAGTAGCTCTATGGAGCTCATTAATACATACAGACAGACAGACAGACAATTCAAAGACTTCCAACAATACACTAAATGTCAGAAGCACCTCTTCTGTTACAGGTGTGCGCGTGTGTGTCCATGTGTGTGTGATGTGGAATATTTTCAGAAGTATCCTGTCCATCTGCACACCATTATAGTAATCTGCTTTATTTTAAAATGTCCTTTAATAATGTTAACCTCTACAGAATCATGCACAGAATTACATTTGAACAGAATGTCTCAAACCAAGGAACCTGTGATTTAATTACATTACACCTGCCTACTGGCTGAAGCTAAAAACATTCAACTGCTTATCTTTGTGGGGTTGAGTTATCTTCTCACCACCTACATACATTCATAAGCTGATTAATCCTTGAAAATGATAACGTGTGGGAGTGTGTGTGTGAGTGAGAGAGAGAGTGAGTTATATACAAGGGGAGAGAGAGTTGAAAGATGAAAGCTGGTTTCCATCATTCAGCATGATAGCAGGATAGTAGCCCCCACCAGTAAATGGATTACAGCACCTTATCACAGACCTCTCAATGAGTGTGTGTGTGTGTGTGTGTGTGTGCTTTTCACATTTGTCACTTAGAGATATGACCAGAGAATTATTCAGGTTGGAGGGGCACTGCTCTTGTTCACCTGTCCAACCCACGTGCCTCAAAATGATCACACATTATATACTGTACAGCTATCCTCACCCAGAAAACGACTGTATGGGTCGATTATGCAAGCAGCTTATAACAACTCACCATTAGGTTTCTTGATATGCGGTGAACTCTTGTGGCTGTAGTAATTATTGCAACGGCAAACGAGAAAAGTGAGGTGACAAAGTAGCACAAAGGAGCACAAAATTCAAACAAATACAGGACTTTCACTCAGGAGACTGGGGTTCTTGTCCCATGTGAAACCAAAAGTCAACTGTCATTTTGAAATTAACCGAGTTTGAGTCTGTGACGCAATGGCGTACGTGACATTACGTCCTCATTTTAGTAGTTTTATGTGACTCATTTTAAGCCAATCCCTGATGTTTTACCACTAGCCCTAACCATAACTACTTTTTTTTTTGTTGCCTAAACTTAACTATTCCAGTTTCACAATGTTTAGTATTGTGTTTAAAACTGCACCTGTTACGTTAAATACCACCGTCACATGATTTCCCGACACCATTCGGCATTAAAAAGAACAGTTTTATGTGTCTTTTTTGAAGTCTTTGGAAATCAATCTATAATGTTGTTTATTACATGAGGGTATGTTGTCATATACAGTGTTCTTTAAGAGGTAGTAACAGTGATTAGAATCCTAACGAGGCGCAATTAATGCGTGTACCGTATTTCACTGCAATCCATCCAATTGTTGTTTAGACATTGCATTCAAAACCACAAATATGAACCTTGTGGGGGCAATAGAGGAAAAGTCAGGGGATCAAAATAGTCATTAGGAAGTTTAACCCCTGGGGACCCTGAATGTCTGTACATAATTTCATGGTAATCCGTCCAATACTTTCACTGAAATCTTTGAATCTTCGAAGGATGCTGATAGAGTGGCTAAAAACCTAACAAATACTATCATGGAATTCATTCCCTGGAATAAAGTTATATTTGAGTCAGCTGTGTTTATGAACAAATAACATTAAACTTCAGAATTTGGACTGTCTGCCTATTGGCAAACATTCTAGAAGAGATCTGACTTGTCCTGATTTGACTCACCTCACCATTACGAAAACATTAAAAATACTAGATAATGTGTAACTACTGAGGCCTTGATATCCCAGTGTGAGACGTCTAATCAAAACATAGTCTCCAGAGTGTGAACAAGTGTGGGAGACTATAAATAAACCAGAACCAAACTGCCTGTCTTTCTTCAAACACACAGCCCAGGCTGGGATCGGGCAAGCGTGTCCAATCTAGAGTGCCTAGGCGATGCAAACATCTTTAGAGGATGACATGTCAGTCAAACGAACAGGAAAACAATGTAGCTCGATGAGGCATAGAGGAGACTGACTGGTTCAGGTGTCATTCAGTGCACATAGGACACAAACATATCCAAGACACAGATGCACACAGTTGGAAATGTGTATATTTATGTAAGTGGTGTGCATAACCACATGCAGCAAAATGGACACACATATTTAAATAATTGTACCCAACTCATCCATGTGTGCCATAACATTCACTCATGCAAATAGTGAAAGGAATGCTAAGAAAAGTAGCCTCTGGAAGGACACAAAATCTGAAGGAGATGGAGAAGAGAGGGTGGGAAAAGGCACACAGCCAGATAAAGAGACAAATAGAAGGAACACTCTTCAAGATTGAGAGAGAGAGAGAGATTGACTGTGAGAGATTGTTGCCACAATGAGAGAGAGGGAGTGAGGTACACAGTGGAAACCGGGATTGAATTACAAGGTTTTGTTTTGACTCCTACTCGCTGGGAATCCAGCAAACATCAGTGTGTCAGTGGCAACAGAACGGCGGGAGCAGTATGTGTGTGTAGTCCGTTTGTGCATATACTGTATGTATGGATGCAGTATATTGTACAGTATGCGTGTGTGCTATTTCAGCATGGACTGAAAGCTCTCATGGTAACATAAAATAAATGACAGGCTCCATCTCCTAGCCAACACCTAGATCAGTCATCTTTTCATTAGTACAGCTAAGAGAGGTGCGAGGATATAGGAGAAAGACAAAGTAAAGGACAGGAAAGCACAGGGGAGACCAAAAGAATAGACAGGCAGAAAGACTGTGATAAAAATACCAAGACAGAAACAGATAGAGATGAAGACAGACAGACAAATATTTATGTAAAAGAGAGATGAGAGGGGAAAGGAAGATGAAGCCACCATCCTGCTCTACATCCTCTTCTCAGAGTTTCATTGACAATTGAAAAGGGGAGGAAAAGTTGACGTTTCAAAGTAGACATCTGGTGGAACAATGTGTAAGAGGGAATAAGCAGCTGAGGATCAGAAAGAAAAAGGAGAGCACAGAAAACAGAGACTCCGGTGTGAAATTAAATACAGGAAAAATAGCCATAGTGTAAGGAACTCCTCAGATCTTACACATGACATACAGGAAGGTATGAACACTAGGATATTAGTGTATTTAAAGCATTGATATGTTCATTTACTCTGCATCCAAGTCATAACAGCAGTATCTACACTAAATGGACCTTGTGGTCAGATTATTTTTCAGTTTTTTGAGAGGAGACAAACTTTTATGTTTATCTGATTGGTATCTGGGTCATGCTTTTGTGTCCAAGCCTGCATTTACTGAGACATTACTGTAATACACTCACTTGATTTGTCTACCTCAGAAAGTTTAAGCCTCAAATTGTGCATTAGAAAAAGATTTCTTCAGTGTGTACTGTTTCAATTGATATATAGGCACCTGATTATTGCTTTAAGACAGACTTGTAAAACATTGTGAACCTATACTTTAAATCTGTAGTTGTGTATCAATTCGCTCCATTCTTGTTTTTAGCACCACTTTCACCAGGTGTATTGATGTATAAAATTTACTTTTATTTTTCACACTCATATTTTATGTAAAACCCATGCCAGTTGCCTCAAGATCTACATGCAACACACATATTGATATGTCTGATCTTACAAGACCACATTACCTGCAGCACTATGCATGACAAATGTAGCTGAATGGAGCAAATGTGGCACCAAAGGGTTTGCAGTCTATTTTCCGCTGGAGACAACCATGCCAGAAATATGGATTTGGCCCTGGTACTGAAAGGCATTTTACACTAATGCTTCCATGAAATGCCCTATGCTGTAATTTATTATGAAGCCACCACCTTTTCCCCTTACTATGCCATAGTAATAGCAAGCTGAGAGAGATGTCCACAGACATGCGTGAAGAATAAGAAATGCAGGAAATGCAGGTGAAGAAAGGTCAAGGAATTAGTTAAAGTCCCATGGCATGAAAATTTCACTTTGTGAGATTTTTTAACATTAATATGCGTTCCCCCAGCCTGCCTATGGTCTCCCAGTGGCTAGAAATGGCGATAGATGTAAACCAAGCCCTGGGTATCCTGATCTGCCTTTGAGAAAATGAAAGCTCAGATCGGCCAATCTGGAATCTTGCTCCTTATGACGTCATAAGGAGCAAGGTTACCTCCCCTTTCTCTGCTTGGCCCGCCCAGAGAATTTGGCCGACCCATGAGAGCGAGACATCATGGCTTTCAAACGAGCAAAGGGGCAGTTGGTCAAGGCCACACCCCCACCCTCCACCTTCTCTCCTCCTCAATAGCTACAGACACAGAAATGGCACGTCCTAAGGAAAGCTCATTGTGGGACTGGCTCTAGTGGCTGTAATTCTGCACCAAGGCTGAATTTCTGGAAAGAGACTTCAGATACAGTATTAGGAGACCACTACAGTCTATATAAAAGCATCCAAAGCGCAACATGTCATGGGACCTTTAAAGTCGGGAGGAAGAAACGATGAAGGGAGAAGGGAGGAAGGTAGAAAGGAAAGTAACAAAGGCAAGATCTTTCCTTGCCACTATTTAACATCTAATGTTTACATTTACATGTGGGCGAGGCAGAGCTAATCTTCAAGTGATGTCACTGAACTTTTTAATGGTAGCAGCAGAATTACAAAGTCATTCATTTACAGCATTATACACTATCTGAGAGAGGAAGAGTAGCGTTAATGTAACACTAAGAGAGGCTAATTGTATCAGTAATTAAATACAGAAATCTGCAAGCTGATGATGGGTACGCCCTGCTTGGATTTTGATATTAACAGCACAGGAAGGTCATTCAAATGAGCATTAACACGTTCAAAGGGGGGTGGGAGGGAATCAATAATTTCGAAATAGTGCCTTTCAAACTAAGAAAGGCATCCTTTGAGCATCCTTATCTGCTCTCTTTCTGCCTGAACATGATCACATCCCTGCAGCAGTTTAACCCTGATTAGCCCTTTAAAAGGAAATCTAAGTAGTTATAGCTGCCATGGCTAAAATTAGGCTGCTCTGTAAAAGGACAAGCTAGACAGCAATGTCTTATGGCTGTTTTATGGTTTATGGTTCGGTTTTATGGTTTATGGTTCTTTTTCAGCCAAAAGCCAGAGTACATTAAGTTAGCTATAACATTAGGATAGATAATAATGTGAGTATAAACAAAGTTTATCCCTAGAAAGTGATGGTTCCCTTGGTGACATGGCAAGTTGAGGGTGCTATTCATTTCAGCCGCCAAGGTCAGGAATATAACAAATATATAACATTTTTGAACAGAAACTTGTTTGTGGATAATGCCATAAT
Organism: Zingel zingel; assembly: GCA_023566125.1. Taxonomy (NCBI): domain Eukaryota; kingdom Metazoa; phylum Chordata; class Actinopteri; order Perciformes; family Percidae; genus Zingel; species Zingel zingel. The sequence goes on along the minus strand of CM042328.1, from coordinate 14,451,236 downwards.
CCATTATCCTTTGTCTCTCTCCTCTCTCTAATGTACAGGACCATATCTTGGGAATAGTATGGATGAAATATGCATCAGGATGTGATCAGAATGTAAAGATCTTAACAACCAACTGAACCAGTCCTCTCATGGTGCTCGAGACAAACAGACAATACATTTAGGATGCTCACAGCAAAAATAATGGTTCTTGAATAGTTCTTCAAAAGGTTTATTGGTTTCTAAATGTATTTATTAAAAGTTCTTCATTCTATTAGTTATTTGATAGTGGGTGATTGCATAAATTATTATTTGCCATACAATGCATATACCCGTATTTTCCCACCCCATGTGCTCCTTATTGTGCGGTTGCAAAGCTGCATGAACAAGTCTGCTAGGAGCAAAATTTTAGATTAATCAAGCTATTTAAAAATGTGTCTGTCTTTATTTTAAATAATACAAGGAAGGATTGGAAGCAACCCACACTATAGCAACGCCCTGGAAAGCAGACACAGCCTAATTCCACGGGGTGAGATCTTGCGTGGAGCCCCGGATCGAGGGAGATTATCAGTGGTCTTGTATGTCTTCCATTTTCTTATAATTGCTCCCACAGTTGATTTCTTCACACCAAGCTGCTTACCTATTGCAGATTCAGTCTTCCCAGCCTGGTGCAGCTCTACAATTTTGTTTCTAGTGTCCTTTGACAGCTCTTTGGTCTTGGCCATAGTGGAGTTTGGAGTGTGACTGTTTGAGGTTGTGGACAGGTGTCTTTTATACTGATAACAAGTTCAAACAGGTGCCATTAATATAGGTAACGAGTGCAGGACAGAGGAGCCTCTTAAAGAAGAAGTTATAGGTCTGAAAGAGCCAGAAATCTTGCTTGTTTGTAGGTGACCAAATACTTATTTTACCGAGGAATTTACCAATAAATTCAAAATCCTACAATGGGATTTTCTGGATTTGTTTTCTCATTTTGTATCTCATAGTTGAAGTGTACTTATGATGAAAATTACAGGTCTCTCTCATATTTTTAAGTGGGAGAACTTGTACAATTGGTGGCTGACTAAATACTTTTTTGCCCCACTGTAGAGGATGGAGAGGACCAAATGAGCATTGGCCAGCATATTGCAGCGATCAAGTGAGAGTGCCAAAAGATGAGGCCCAATGTGGATATAATTTGCCAAAATCTTCAGAAAAAACAGAGAACACTACATTTGTCAACACACTACTGAAGTGGTCCTACAAGAATTCCCGTGCCTTACTATCCCAGTCGTGGTGAGTGTTTGAACCAACACCCAGCATACATGTTTATAGCACATTGAGTATTGCTGTTTTCTTGACTTTATTTAATATTGTTTTTAATATCAGGGAGTGTATCACAATTTCCTGGTATTAATGACAATACAAGATACAAGATTAGACAAGTTTCTTATCTTGTTTACATTGGGTATACTTTGATTATTTTCTAAACATAACAGAAAGGTTTCTCATTGAATGGCAAAACTGATCCCATGAGCAAAGGGAGGAGCAAAAGAGTAAGTTATTTATCATCCAGGATGTGGACTTTCACCACAAATCACAATGCGGCTGCCAGAGGAATCAGTCATGACTTCGCTGCTACCAATCCTTCTTGGTTTCTTGCCTTTCTGATTGGGGGCCTGTACCTTCTGGGGGTGTTTCGACAGCGTCGACCTGGAGAACCCCCTTTGGATAAGGGGCTTATCCCCTGGCTGGGTCATGCTTTAGAGTTTCGCAAGGACACAATTAAGTTCCTGGAGAGGATGAAGCAAAAGTACGGCGATGTATTCATGGTACAGCTGGGAGGAAATTACATTACATTCATTATGGACCCTTTATCATTTGGGGCATTTGTAAAGGATAGTCAAGAAAAACTGGACTTCAACATGATTGCCAGGAAGCTGTTGCACCGAGTCTTTGGTTACAAATTGTTAGGGAATGAGCACGAGATTATCATGAAGAGCAGCTACAAGATCCGGGACTGGAGGTGTTAACACATTCCATGATGTGTAATTTGCAGAATGTGATGTTGCAGAACATTGGCTCATCTGCAGTTCAAAAGACCTTGCTGGAAGACAGTCTGTATAAGTGCAGCTACAATATTATTTTTAGGGCTGGCTACTTATCCCTTTTTGGCACGTGTCACACACGTCTGAAGGAAGTGCAGAGAAATTATTTGACAAGTTCTGTAAATTTGACGACTTACATCCCAAATCTGTTTTATGGAATCCTGGCCCCAAAGAAAAAAATGGAAGCAGAGAGGCTAAAGGCATTCTTCTGGAATACTCTGTCAATGCAAAAGATGAAGAACAATGAGAACATCAGTCGCTGGGTGTGGGACATGCAGCAGACCAGACAGGAGGTGGGTAAAAAGGAGTCAATGATAGATAGGTCCATGCCTGTGGTTCTTTGGGTTTCCCATAGCTGTAATCATGTTGTAATTGTTCATATATATATATATATATATATATATATATATATATATATATATATATATATATATATATATATATATATATACAAATATTATTTATGGTGCCAAATCATAACATTATATATCTCAACCAGAATCACTGAGAGCAGCCACAGTCTAAAGGTTAACTTGCAGCACTAGTGTCAGTGTTCAGTTCTTTAAGCAGTGAAAAGTACAGTATACTTTATTCAGATTCTAATAATTCTATTCAAGATGAGGCCTAGAACAAGGCTCCAGACCAGAGAGTGAGAGAGCGCATGTGGAGCATCACTCAACAAATCATATGGCTACATGATTGTGGTTAGTGTTCCTATAAAAGGGCCATGTCAGTAATAGCGCGATAAGGAAAAGATATATGCTGCAGCCAATAGTATTCTTAATCTAAAGGTACATTATAGAACTTATTCAGAAATCTAATGTTTCTTTTGGAGACATCTCTTTCTTTGAAGGCTGAACAGGGGGGCTTTTTTCCAGATTAGAGCAAGAGCCCCTCCAAATGTCTGTGCACATCCCTGCTGTATAATAACAATCTGCGCAAACCCACAGTCACTGTGTTATCGATGTAATAATCTGAAAGCATTGCATCATCTCTTTGGATTGTTGGTGGTGGAGGAAATGGTTAATGTTGTGATCAAAATATCACAGAAAATCATACGATAACACAAGATAGAGACAACATATTGATTTATTTTGGGCTGTTGAATTGCACGTCTGGAAGTAGTTCTCTCCAAAAGAGCTAAGCACTGTATTATGAAAGATTTTGAAGAACCTTTTTCCCATGCATTTTAGAGAAATGTCATTGAAAATAATGTAAATCATTTAATACGAAAATAAAGGTAAAAATGTAAACATTGTTTGGCTGCAATATCTTTAAGGGGTCATGCACTGGCACTTTAAGATGATTCAGCTGAACTACTTCGTAATTTCAGCATCTGATAAAACATGAAAGAAATATTTAACTTCCATTAGACACCTATTTAATCATCACCTTGTTACATAAGTTGGCAACTACACCGCGATTCCTGCTTTGATTATACACAAATAATGTTTAAAAGGCTAACAGTTTCTGGAAACACCACCATAGAATTGATCCCAAACAGGCACATCATGCTAGTCAGTTAGTTAAATTATGTGACTGCTGGGTGCACAACAATGAATCTGCCGCATAATTGTATCTTTATAGTGACATCATCACTCCAATTATAGACTGCAGATGGAACAGATACCCGCAGTCTTCAGATGGCTGAAAAGAGAGTCATCAAGGTAAATGAAAGGCTGTCAGTATAGACTGCTAGCTGTTGTGTCACTGGCAGAATAAAAGTTAAAAAAAAATCCTGGTGTGTCCAGACTTTTTTGACTGGGGTGGGCCAAGTGAGGCACAGACTTTTGCAGGCCTCTCCCTGGACACGGCCCTGGTGATCAGATAGTTGAAGAACATTGAGTGGAAGTGGAACAGATTACCAAAACATACATGAAGGTGTTGTGATTTTAGAGAGGTTTATGTAGGTATCCCTTTACCAAATAATGTGATGACAAAATGACAAAACACAGGTGTGCTTTGCTGTCAACCTGCTCCAAACAGATGCACAATCCTTGGCACAGATGGGCCAGTTTCTTATTTGGTAACCTTAAAAACTTTGGTAATTTCCAAGGTTTGTTTTGCAATAAAGAACCAGCCCGAGCCCCAATGAAGCAGGGGGGTACATGACTTAGTGAAGAGATAACTCAGACATTGGTAAGTAACATCAAGGAGGTGGGATTTGATAAGGTTGTTCTTATAATATACACTTTTCATAATACCATGTATATTCACATTTGGTTTAGTTACTCTGCAGACTCAGGCCATTGTTCTTGAAATAATAAGATCTTTATATTGCACCATCTCTGCCTCTTTAAGTAATTTGCCAACTTGGGGAACACCGTCACTGTTGATGTCTGGTCAAGCAAAAGGGGAAGCTTCACCTACAGTAGCATCATACAGCTATATCTGCACACATGCATCATCCGCCGTAACTTGCAGAAGAGGTATACGTGTAATGGAGATTGCAGTCATAGACGTTACTGTGAATCTGCTCAAGTTTGGTTGTACTGTCTGCCCAGCCTCCCTAATTGTTCGAACAGATGGCCCGACTCTCATCAGAGATTATAGCTCATCTTTGTCTTGCTCTTCCTCTTTCTGATCCTCCTCCTCTTATTGTACTTACACTCCTCCTGCCTCTCTCTATTATGTTGGTCAAACAGAATAGCTCACCTGTGGCCCTTTTATTGCTAAAGCTTTGATTGCTAATTCAACAATCGGATGAGTTAGAGTGGATAGTAGGAAAGTTTAAATTGTGTGTAGTGTTTTGAAAAAAGTGTGGTTTAGAACTCCAATCTTAATATAAAGCAGGAAATGTGCTTGTATTTTAGCAGAATTGGTTTAGGGGTATGGTACATGAGTTACAGGTAGTGGTCATTGTGTCTCTAGTATCTGTGTTTGTGTGTTAATAATTTTGAAAAACTGTAGTACACCAATTCCCAGTGTCATTTTTAAAATCAACAAAAAACGATGTTACCCTTGTATAATGATGACATATAGTTGTCTAATAGCATACAGCTTGAAACAGTATTTCTGTGGAATGCTTATGTCGATTTCCAAATTTGTCAGAGCAAGAACGATGCATCTGGTTTTCTGCCAGATAAGTCAGAAGTTATGTTACAACCTTCTCCTGTACTTAAAATGGGTTATATACTTTGTCTACAGTAGTTTTCTGTCAATAACTATAGAGGAGTGTATTAAGTGAAGTGCTTTCTGGTCATGGTACTACTATAACTGCAGAGTGCCATTTATTGTGGAGCAAATGAAACAAGCATCCACTTGAAATTATATTGAAAATCAAGTAAGATTTCTGCTGCCTTTTTTGTGTCTATTTACAACATGAAGCAAATGTTGTCTGGCACAGTCCACGTGCCCTGCCACTCTTCTGTTGTGCTAAATATTGTTGGCCTGTAATTGACAGGAACAATATACTCTGATTAAGACATTGATGCAAATAAAATAATCTGGTAAAGGTGATATTTGACAGCTGCAATAATCAGAATATTGCCTCAGTCTGATTAGAGTGCATGTCTACGTAGTTTCAGAGACAGAAATCTCATCAATAGAAAAGGTAACTGTCAAACCCTGTAGATTATTATAATTTGTTTTATGAAAACCAATCTAAACGATTTAAACTTGACTTTAAGGACCTCAGGACAAATATTTCTCTCTTGGTCCATCCTCCATCTCTTTGTGCCACATTTTCTAACCATCCTTAACTTAATTTCTCCCCCACATTGCCTCCTCCCTTGCTATGTGTTCTGTCACTATGACATTGAGTCATACTTGATCTGTGCTCGGTAATCATGCAGACAACCATGTGTAATTAAAGCTAGTTGTGTGGGAGAGGGGTTGGTGCAATACTCAGCCTGGGCCCAGGAAGCCCCAGCTTTAGAAGAGAATCAAACAGGAGATCATAAATGCAGTTCAAAATGGGGGAAAAGAGGAAAAGAAATGAGAGACAACATGAGTGTTTTCAGCTCTGCTCTGTCAAAATGTATCAGTGGACTGGAAAGATGATAAATACTAGCTTTGGCTACAGTGTGTACAATGTATTTAAAGCCATAGTGCGTAGTTTCTGCCGCCTCCATGAGGAATTCTAAGTAATGACAACAAAACTGTCGGCGCATCCACATGTGTCAAGCCTTCCATTTTCACGTTGTAAATTCAATTCTGATGTTTTATGCATTTCTCACTGTGTCTTGTATTTTTCCATTTCCTGCCAATGAGCCTTGATGGAAAAGCATCAACATCTTAGCACTGCTGATACAAACGCAGGTCATTCACTCTCTTCCGCAGAGTTTATAGTTGATTATTTGCTGTTTTTGAAGCATGTTATACCTTACTACATTTATGTTAGCATTGTTAAAAAAGTAGTAGTGAGCTATTACTTGCCATTTAATGTTGTTTGACGTGACATTGTTTAATTTTTACATTGCTCTGTATGCTTTCAGCATATATTAGCTTTGTAATTGTTCTTGCACAAATTATTTTTGGCACACCGAAACCTGCTTCGCTTTAGCTGTTGGTTCCATTGTTGCAGGTCTTTCTAAATTATTTTATTCAGATGTTCTTTTGTGCATGTGTGGTAGCATCTCTTTTTTTGGCTTATGTACAGGATTCAGGAGGAGATTGACAGGCTAAGTGGACAGAATGTGCAAGCAGACAACAGAGCCAAGCAAGAGTTGGTAAGCTGCTTTTTGTTTTGCATGAAAAAAGAAAAAAGAATTAGCTACGAGAACAGGGAAAAGGACGCACATACACACACACACACACACACACACACACACACACACACACACACACACACACACACATGCATACATACATACATACAATACATACATACATACATACACACACACACACACACACACACACACACCCACACACACACACACACACATACACACACACACACACACACACACACACACACACACACACACACCAAAAGACATAGTTGAACGGGGAGAATAAAAAATAGCAAACTGCTTGCCTCACTGCTTTGTTGCTCTTCTAACCAGTCAAGCATGGTGGTTCAGAGGCTTACCAGCTCCAGCAGAGTTTCTCCTTCTCTCTCTCTCTCTCTCTCTCTCTCTCTCTCTCTCTCTCTCTCTCTCTCTGTTCCTTCTTATTCAATTTATCAAGGATTGAGAAATGTCAAATACATATGTAACAGGGGGGCGGGTTCAGGTTTTTCTTTTAAAATCGAGAAAAATAGAAAAAGGGCCGACAACGCCACCTAAATAGTCTGTTCACCTCACAACAAGTGGCCCGCATCAGTATTAATGTGTCCTCAGGGAAGGGGCAAGGTCCAGTTATCATCAATTCACAGATCAAAACACTACAAAATAAGAGCATGCAAAAAAACAACGCCCACAGCAATACAACAGACAAATCATATAAGTAAATAATTATGAGAACTGCAAAACACTATTAAAATATGCAAACACAAAATATATAAAATAACCTTTTCACTTGACCTGCTCACGCATACAGTTTTCATTAATTGACATAGCATATATTATATCCATGGTGTTGCATCCTGCACTTTGTGTGTACATGTATTTTTGTGTTGTTCTGTATTTTGGGTTGAGGATTATAAAGGTGAAGTAAGATTTCCCAAAGAGGTTGAGACTGAAACAACCTGCAGCGATAACATCGAGCTGCCTCTGCTATAATACATATGAAGTGATGCCTGTTATTTTGTCATTTCCCTGACATAATCCCATTGTGCATGCTCGTGTTATTATAAATGCACAGTGGTAGCTCTCAGAAGGTCATCGGTGGATTTATTTGGATATAATAACCAATGAGATGTAAACAGCTGATGGTAAGAAAAATATTCAGACTATATTTCCTTCTCATGCATTGGAATTGCTTTGAATCTAGCAAAGAAAAATACATTATCAAATACAAGAAATGTGTCCCCCACACACGCGTCTTTTTTAATCTAACTTTTTATTTCAAATAAAAATAATGAAATGGAACAGAGTGAAAAGTGACCTGGAGTCCTGCAGAGAGAGCATGATCAGTTCTCCCTACTATGAATAATAAAGATCTATGACAGGTAGAAGTGCTGCAATAGACTGAATACAGTGAGTGCAGAGCCCCAGCCACAGGCTGCCATCTACACCATTATTAGACCAAGTATTATGCTGGATAGGAAAGGAGAAAAGAAAGATTGGGAAAGACAGCAAGAGTAAAAAACAAACATGAAACCTCCGGGAATTCATTTGCAAAACTTTGCAGACGTATTGTGGTAGGTAATCTATGGCAACAGAGTGCAGGATCTGCAAAATGTGTCAAGAGTTCATTATTTAACTTAATGAATTTCTGACATTCATTGTGTAACACTTCCTCTGACATGGATCTCTTCATCAGGAGCCAGTTGTGCAGCTGTTCGTTGAAAATTAGCCTTTCTTGTCTTTTGTGCAAAATGTCCTCTTTTTGTTTCCTGAATGTTCTATTCTTGCTGAGCTCCGGTAGAGAGAGAGTACCAAAAGGAATGAGTATTAAATTACTAAAAACACTAGATACCCATTTGATTTGACTAACTCAGACTGCCAAAGTTTCATATTGGCTTTGGTTGAACTTTGAAATGCATTTCCCCCTCCGTCACTTCCATTATAATCACATTAGGAAGGGATCGCTACATGGTCAGTATAGAATGGAATAATGATTGCGGTGGCCAAAAGGTATTTTACTGGACATGTGGGCATGTGAGTATTGTTTTAGGACAGACTTAAAAAACTTTGAACTTAAAAGGACGGTCCTTAAAAGCAACAGTGGGCAACTCTTTTATATTAATTAACATCCGTTACATTCAAGCCATTGCCAAATGAGTTGATACAAAGTTAATAAACCTATCAGCTCCACAAAACTCTCTCTGTAATTCTCAATATGTATACACCAGATTACAAATGGTGTAGTCCGGTGACATTTGCGCGCAGCAGCTTGAGTGATGCGCTTTACGTCACCGCTGAGAAAGGGAAACAGCAGCGTTCAGCTTTGGAGACAAAAAAGAGAAAGATAACAAGATAATTACCTTTTCTGAAGAGTCCATCATGTTTTGAATGATAAACGCTACTAGCAGCTGTGTGGAGGAGGGGTGGGGGTGGTGCGCGATCACGAAGGCTTGTTGTCATTGCTTGGAATTCCTCATGGTGGCAACAGAAACTACGCACTATAGCTTTAAGTTTCAGTAATGCAACCTGATTTTGTTGGGAGTTACTAAGAGCTTATGAAAGACTTTACACAAAAATGTAGTAATGGATTTACGAATATCTGTGAAATCCCTTTTTAACAGAACTGACTTATGTCAAAGTTCAAATATTAAGGTCCTATCATGTTTATCAAACAACTTAAATCAAATATTGCTTGAGTAGTTTAGTGAAAGCCATTATATCGAAATATGTACAAATGCAGATATCTCTTCTGGTATTTCAATCTATGCATTTGGAGGTGCCGGACATCCATTCTAATCCTGGGCTTTCTGTTGGCCACCATTGTGTTTTTATTGGATTAAGGATTGGCTGTTTACTTGATTTTAGAGTAAACTCCCTCTTCCCGAGTGACATCTGCCTCTGCTGTTTCTCTCTTTGCAAAGCAGCCAGACCCTCTTGAAATAAGGGCCTCCCCTGAAAGCCAAGAAAAACCATTAGATGGAGAGCATTTGGATGCCTCAATTTAGACTTAGTCTCTACTCCTTTAGTTATTTTTGGAAGCAAACAAACAAACTCTGGTATCCAGCACAGCACAAAACAAACAAGAACACACTGACATTCAATGATAAAAAAAAGCTCCACCTCACCAAACTTGACCTTGACCAGTCATTTCCTTCCATCCTGCAAACATGTTGAGACTTGTATGCAGCTCAATTAGCTCAGGTTGCTGTATGGAGTTAGTTAGCATATAGTTATCAGCCAAAATATAATCAGCCCACTCAGATTTTTCCCAAATCTGCTGTTGTATTCCTCCTTTTAAACAGCTAATCTGAGTTATTTTCTCATTCAATGGCTAGCCTTTTCAGCCAAGTAATCTGATTGGACAGAGAAAGACTTTGGGCATGCCTTTATTCCCATCTTGTGTTTGTACCACTGGTACATGTTGTCAACCTGTACAATTGATATCAAATATTACAGTCTTAGATACAGGATAAACTGCCGAGATCAATTTTGAACATCCCTGTTGTGCATTGTGTTTTCGTGCTCCCTGATACATTTGGAGTGCATCTTCAAGAGCATCCTGAGTAAAGCTGTTGTTTCAACAAATGGTCCATTTCCCATGAATTTAAAAATGTAATTTAAACTATAAAAAAAACAATATATTTAATAAGACTCTAGTACACTGAGTCTTGCAAGGAATGTCTTCTGCACTGATAATTTTAATCAAACAATATTTCAAATATTTAAATGGATTTTTAGCTTTGACTACATTTACTGCCTGATTAAATTTGAACTATCTAAGTAGTTGAAGGGTCATGTCAATTCAAAGATACTTCACTGCACATTTGCATTGCTTCCAGGTTCAACAATTAAGGCTTATGAATTTGTCTCTGATATCCTTTTATTATGCTAATAAGACAGGTTTGCCTAATATATTTTGACATGACAACTGCCGAGAGGTTTGGACTAGAAAGATGAAAAAGATTGTAACTGTCTGAGGGACAGTGTTACTGAGTTTTCATGTTTAAGTCTATATTTTTGCTAATTTCATTAGTGTTTGAATTCATACAGTAATTAAAAACATTAAAAATGTAATAAATAAGAGTTTAAAAAGGGATGTTGGATTTAAAATTGTACTAAAATATTTTACCTTAAAAATATTTTTTGTTTAAATTTGTTGTTCTTTATTACAAATGTCATTTTTGATGTTGAGGTCAAATGACCAGAGTTTAGCGAAGGCCTCACCTGTTGCATTGTGGGTTAGAGGAATACAGAGAGAGAGCCAACGTGGCTGCAGAGAAAAAATGTACGGCTTTAAACAAAGATTTTTGCAAGGTCCAAGAGGCACACACTGTAATTGTGCTTTTTGTATTTCAGCCTTGTCATATTTGTGTTTAATATTTGTTGTAATTTCTTTGCATTTAATGCACTTTCTGTACTGTTGTGACGCTAACATTGTGGGGCCCGTCTACTTAAGGAAACGTGCTTAAGAGACTGTAAAATGACTGAAAGAAGTATATTTGACTCATTGTATTTTATGTGTTTATTTTTCCTGTAGTTTTCACGGTGTTTTACGACAAAAAGGTGGAAATAAATGATCAAAGGACATCTGTATGATGCGTGGCCTTATTTAATTGGACCAGTGTAATTACAAAGATCTATCATTTGGATAGAACAACTCCCTTCTTTCTAACCCTACGCCTGCAAATTGAGCGTTTCATTCCACAAACTGCACATGGAGTTTGCTTAGTTGTCATGGAGATGGTTCAGTCTTTGTCACGTGACCTAAATAATTCAAATCCATTCAGTGTCTTGTCCAGGGCAAACTGTTTCACTGATGTAATGGTCCCCACAGCTGTTACATGGGATGTCATGCCCATCTGGAGCTTTCCTCTCTGGGGAGTCCTGCATGTTGCCTGTAGTGTGTAGCAGCAGAGATCTTGTTGATTCCTGACTTTAGGACTCAAGCTGGACATTCTGACAGCCCAGCCGTGTAATGCATACCCACTGGCATGCTTTTGGTGGGGTTGGAGTGGGATTCTCGTTAACAGTTCTATGTACCCAGTGGTGCTGAGTGCACCTTTTTCTCTCTGTCCTCCTCTTCACGAGTAAGAGCTGCTCTGTGTGTGGGGGGTCCTCACCCCTGAGCTTCAATGTTGTAATTTGGTGGTGAGTTACAATTAGGATCAGGTCTTGATGTTATTGTTGTGTGAAGATGTTCATACTGGAGCAGTTTAGTTTGGTGACGGTGTTATCCACATATCAGTTCCTGGTGTCAGATGGGGTATGAGCCATTGTGAGAGCAATCTGTTTAAAGTGTCCCACACACAAATTAGCTACAATGACCCCACTGTTCCTTTAGTTTGCTTTTAAAAAATACCCAAATGAGCATTTTAGGTTTTTTAGCCATGCTAGTGGCATGAGTGCGCATGGCACAATGCTGACACACTGGGCAGGACTGCAATCTGTGTCGCACCGCACAGTTAACGAAAAATAGTAACCTTAGTCTTATTTCAATCTTTATCTTAACTTTTGTTCTTAAATCTACAGTGCGTAGTTTCTGTCTCCCCCATGAGGAATTCTAAATAATGACAACAACACTGTTGCAGCAGCCACATGATACAAGCCTTCCGTGATTGATTAAAAAATTGATGAAAAACATGACAGACTCTTCAGAAGATGTAATTATCTTCGCTCGAGTTTCTTCGTGTGAACGTTGCCGGATGACACCATTTTCTAAACATAGCCATACTGAGAAATAGAGTTTTGTAAAGCTGAAAGTCTTAATTAGCTTTGTATCAACTCATTTGGCAATGGCTTGAATGCAACAGACCTTCATTATTATAACAAATTTACGCACTAAAGCTTTAACTTGCTTTTGAAAAAAAAAACTCAAAAGCAGAATCAGTTTGTTAGCACCACCTCTTGGCCAACATGAATTTGTTTTAGATAATGTAACTACAGTCACTTCACAAGCCATTTAAAGATGGGCCAAATGGGCCTTGCAACAAATTCTTCTAAAGCATAGTATCCTGCCATTTGCCCTGATTCCCCTGCTGCTGTTCTCATTTTGGCTGGGATTGCAGTTGGTAGAAACAGCCATGCATCATTTTTTGAGAGGGATGTTTTTTCTGAAGGTGAAATTTGAGTAGGAGGGGAGAGGTCATAGGTGGAAGCCTGTGTAGCATCCCATCTGCAAGTTGCTGCATGTGCTTAATGTTTCATGAGAACTGAACACCCATCTTCACCACCATACAGCGAATTAAAATAATAGAGAAAATCAGTCCCAGTAAAATATTAAATATTAACTTGACTGTGACTTACAACATCTATCATTTGATAGACATTGTAATTAAGATAATGAAGTTTAAATGCATTAGTATTTCTATTTAAAACATTGCTGCTGTGGAACAGATTTTTTTTAATGACAGTCTAATCTAATGTGTTGAAGGTTTCTGCTTCATCATCATTTAAGTCCCTTTGTAAACTTGGGCAGACTTATGCTGTGTCAGCGTTTAAAAAGCAACCTAATTACCACTTAATTAAGCTAGATGTTTTTTATGGTGAGGTGATATTTTATCTGATTTATTCCTGAACAGGTACTAATGTAACATTTCCAAGTCAAACCACTTCAAATCTCAATCATCATTTTGTGAAAAAGTTAGTGTATAGTGTCGAAAATGTTTTAGTTTTTAAGCTCGACATATTGGATCCTTTTAGTAATCAAAGCTACTTGTGACTGCATTATTGCAGATTCTTTTGGAATAAACATCTGTTTAAATTTCAAGTGACAGAACCCTCTAGTGAAGGAAGAAATTACAAGAGCAAAAGAGGAAGTAGGTGACGTTCTAGAGTCACTCAGTCTGCGGGTGCATCCGAAATCTCATACTCTGCACCACATACTCAATATGGATACTATCATTCAACGTACTTTTGTGTGAATAAACAGTAGTGTGTATCTTTTCGGACACACTAAACTCTAATTTTCAACATTACTTCCTGAGAGCCTCCTTGCCGTTGAAGACGTAACCATGGTAACCTCTGCCGTCCTCCGCTCTAGCAGCATCACCAGATAATGCTTAAATTATGGAAAGAGGAAATAATTAGACCAACAGTCATTTAAATATGTAGAAATATAAATTAGATGGTTATTGACGTTACAGAGCTCCTCGGTTTCTGTCCGTTAGTCTGTTATGAACGTTGTCGTTACTACCGCATTGCATTGTGGGTTATTTATGCCGGCGTAGTGTCCAGTTTTGCATACTGTAATAATTTAACGGAAACTTTATGCAATTTGTGTACTATTAGTTTCATACTACTAAGGTTTCGGACCTAAAAAAAATCACATACTGTTTTAGCCTACTAAATAGCATATTAATATGGAATTTCGGACGCAACCTGCGTATGGAAGGATGGCTCAAGAAAACATCAGACCTTAACATGGGAGACTGCTGTTTCTTTTTCGTGTCGATCTGACAGTCTAGTGTTTATTATTGTAACCAGGGCAATGGAGGTCTTTTAACCCTAACTATAGATCATAAAACAGATTTATTTTTCAACGGTGATTTGTAATGATTTTGGAATGCACGGACAAATTATATTGTCCTGCTATATATTATATATGTTGTTCTAGAGAGCATGGACAAACTCCTATTACATTTTTTTTTTTTTTTTTTTTTTTTTTTTTAAGATTTTAGCACAGCTATCTCATTGTTTAGCTGTTACAGCGTCTTATATTATCATCTATCAAAAGCTTTTAAACTTGGGTCCTGTCCATGAAGATCATATGGATAATTATATTTCATTCGCTGAATAGATGTAACAGAGGTAATAAAACTATAGTGAGAAAGACATTTGTGAATTAGATGAACAGCAGCCCTAATATATTGTCTGAGCTGCTGATCATTTCTATTGTTTTATCTGTAACCTTTAGAGAAGATGTGACATTAGTGCCTTCAGATATGGCTTATGACAAATATGGTCTTTCCCATTCATCTGTAGCTTAAACACTGCCCTCTTATCTCTCATTGGTTCCCTCTCATAGCTTTCATCTTTCAACTCTCTCTCCTCTTGTATATAACTCTCTCTCTCTCTCTCTCTCTCTCTCTCTCTCTCTCTCTCTCTCTCTCTCTCTCTCTCCACCTTAGTCTCCCCATCTCTTTCTTTCATATTCCTCCTCCCTCCTGCCTGTCAGCTACCTGAGAGTCAAAAAGTACAATCTGAGTTTGCCAAAATGCGAGCCAGAGAAAGAGAGCGCTGGTGTAGAATAATAGAATAACAGGTGATCATTACCTCCTCACCAAAGTCTGCTGACCTGAGGGGACAAGAGACAGTTCATCGTTGGAAACTCCTTATATGACGCTGAGTAATTCCACCTTTCACCAAACATCTGGGTCCCATGTGCCTGCAGAATAATGACCGCTATGGAGAAATTTAAACTAGTGTTTCTGACTGATCTCTGTTCTGTTGTTGCCTGAAAAGGTGCTGCTGATATGGTAGTCAGTTAATACAATTCCCCTTGGGAGGATAGTGTAGACTACAGTTAGCCGTTACTTTAGCAACAAGTAATATTAGCTTAAAGCTAACGTTATCTGTCCAAAACTCATTAAATCACCTCGGTACTGCATTCACTGTCATCAAACTGGTCTTATAACTTGTATGACATCTTAATGACAAGTCCAAACTGTTTCCCTTTACTTGAGGTCAAGGAAAAATGTTCATGATACAATTATAACGGTCTCATGACAGCCAATGTAAAAAAACAACCACTTGATAACAGTTTAACTTAATGTTAACACATAAAGCTAAATAGTTTCTTAACATTTTGATAATTAGGCCTGCCATGACATATTTATGACAGGTTATGTTGTCTAGGCTAATGTCAAGTTGTCATTACAAAGACATTGACAGGTTATATTGTCTTGCTTAATGTCATGTTGTAGATTGTTGTTTTTGTTATCATAACACAAACATCTCGAACAATGCTAACTTTGCATTACAAGTGTCATAATTTACCGAATGACTCTTAATGACAACAGCCATGAACATTCCAAAAGACACCTTCATATTCATGACAGGTGTCATTTCGTAGTTATGACGGTGTCATGTCAGTCTTATCCCCACCCCTTCAAATAAAGTGTTACCAAACGATTTAGAGAGGAGAAGCCTGCACTCATCGTGCTCCTACCTGGTTCGTGGACACAGCATAAAAGAGAGTTTAGATTCAAATTTACTCATCCACAACAGTTAGCATGTAGGGTTTGATTCAGGCCACCTGGGGAATATATTTCTATTTAGGTTTAAATATGCAGCTCAATGAGGCTTGTCTTTGCACACTTGGGTCCAAATGCATTATCAACCAGCATGGTGAAAAACAAAACTATTATTGCTCAGTTTTGATCTGTACCATCAGAGCGCTGAAAATGGATTAGATGAAGATCTATAGTGAGTAGAGAGCATTTACTGTACCTGAGCAATTGAGCTCATATTGCGTATTGTATTTAGGGAGGATAATGAGGATGACGAACTGTTAATGTAGAGAGACAGATTTACAGTGGTAATCATTTAAACCGAAAGCAGCCAGAATCCTGGCACATTAAATGATTCCTTCACTGTGATGCACCCAAAACAATTTTTCGCTTGAGTGACCGTACTTGCTTGTTCTGCAATCTGATTAAGCTGACTCTCGGTCAGGGAAGAGACGAGAGGGGGTCTCCGTCTTATTGCAGTACTCTCTCTCTCTCTCTCTTTTTAAACCATCCGTTCACTCTCAGCTTAATAACAGTCATCTGTAAGGATAATTGTAAGATTGATCTTGAGATGCATGGGGCTAATGGCATTCATTTATTCAATTAGTATTTGTTCTATAAAATGGCCCCTTGAAGATGCAGGAAAGTTGCCACTGCCATCAGCAGTTTCAAAAAACAATATAGATAACACTTTTCAAATATTTTTATATTGAATAACGAAAATGCTGTATGTATGCATTTATGGATTGAGCATTGCATACATATTCACACAGGCACTCACAAACAGAAAACAGACGCACACCAACAGACACACACACACACACACACACACACACACACACACACACACACACACACACACACACACACACACACATACACACATACACACATACACACACACACACACACACACACACACACACACACACACACACACACACACACACCAAGATCCAACACATGATGCCAGGATGTGACCTGATATTGACTCAGGAGAAAGTGATGCAGACTTTAGTGCTCATAGATGTGATTGAAATCTTAAATTAGTCTCTGAACTGTTGATAAAATTATGCCTAAAAGGATGCTGACAGCATGAATCATACCCTATTAGGCTTTATTAGAGTCAGATAGGAAAGTTCTGGAAATGACAAAAAGCAAAATCAGAGACGTAAGCAATACTTGTATATGATGGGAATATTAAATAAGAAAAATCAAAGGCCTGTGATTAGACTATTATTGCTTTATTTGGAATATAGATAACCAATCTCAATGACTATTTGGCACTTTTGGGCCATTTTGTAAAATTCTGGTTTTCCTCCTTTATACACACTTTCAATTCAGGGAGCTGCTCAGTAAAACGACATTTAAAGATCATAACATTGGGAGAGTGATTTACTCCTGATTCCATAATGTGTTTAACATAAAGACTTCACAACATGGGTCATTTGACTGTAATGTACAAGTTGTGAGTCCAAATTAATAATTCTATGAATGTACAGCTCACTGATAAAGTTAACAACTTTAATTACAGAAAGTATAATAAACAGATGTCTGATAGTTCTTATGTGTTAATCCACTGACCAGCATTTAGTGATTTTAGTACTATATTTTATGTTACCAAAAAAAGAAGGGGATTCTGTATCATGCTACTTACTATATCAGGCTTTTTCACAAAATAAGAAAAACAGATGTAAAAAAACTAAATAATGGCTGAATTCTATTTAGCTGTTCCAGTTGAATGGGAATACTTGCTATCTCTGGTTTTTTCCTAAAATGTTCCCATGATTGGCCTAAAATATGCTTTGCTTTGCTTTGCTTTAGGTTTATTAAATTAATTTTTACTAAAATGTTTGCAGGGAAAGTATGCTAATAAGAGACAGAAATTTCATAATTTCAGTATGAATCTGATGATTATTTACTGTGACTTGAGTTGGCTCAAGCTAATAAAGTAATGACTAAAGGTATTTTATAGGCTCACCTTTCTTTCAAGTCTGACAATTTTTATAAGCCATACTTAAAACAATTTGAACCGATCCTTTTATAGTACTGTACCACACCATGAGTCTTTACCAGAGACGCTGACAAGTCTTTGAGCACGAGTCCAAGTCAAGTCTCAAGTCTCTTGTGCTCAGAACACTGCAAAGCTATATATAAGGAATTCAAAGTGCGTAATATGTTATTATGACTCATTTATCTATTATCATACAGTATCAGATTGGATTAGTTGTTTGGTATATAATCAGTGTAAACAGACTATTGCAATGTGAGAAAAACACCAGGAATGTTTACTTTCAAGGTAATAACTGTATTTTGCCTTGTAATATGAACATAGCACCTAGAAATCTAGACGCACCCTAGCAGCAGCAAATGTAATTTGCAGGGTCATCTAGCAACTCTCCGTTGGCTTGCAAGCTGGAAAAACCAAACTCTAGTCAGGCCAATTATATCGTGTATAGAGTCGGTGGGCAGGCTTAACATAATAACGGCAGAGTTGCGACGGTTCCACGTGAATTCCCTGCTACTTGAAAACAAAGAAGATGGCTGCTGCTGCTGGCGAACAGCAGTCTTTCGAATCGGCTTTGGACGCGACTCTGGAAGACTTAGAGTTAAGCTTTTCTTTGAGAAAAGAACAAAGAATGGCACTGAAGTCTTCTTAAAGCCTTCTTAAAAAAGGAAGATGTGTTTTGCCGACCGGATACGGCAAAAGTTTAATCTATCAACTAGTGTTGCTCTGGTTGGTTGTAGCGCTATCCTATTGCGTGTAGAGGGAATTTGAAAGACAACCGTTTATCCCGCCCCTCGGATTGAGCCCTGCCAATGGTGAGTTTAGGCTAAACCTACAGTACAGTACAGACCAAATATTGTGGTAGGCTACTCAGGTTATCAGAAAATATTGCTAGAATGAATAACTGACCTATTTTTCACTTACAGAGCACAACCATGTAATGTGTACTGCATCCACAACTACTGACAGCCTAGAAACTACTGTAAGTCAACACATCCCCCAGACTCTCAAAGCCAGTGTTAACGTTAACTAAATAAAACTAAAACGTTACATGATCAACAATAAACCTGTAACCGCTTTGCAGCCGGCGTTAATAATTAACGTGGTGGCAGACAGTGGGACGTAAATAATTACGTAACGTTAAATCCCACCAAAAAGTTTGACAAACAAACAAACAAATGTTCATTCATCTTTTCATAACATCTAGCGAACGGCAGTCTGAGTCCTTCCTACGTCGTAGCTTAAGCAAGAAGCAAGCTAACTTTTGATGGCCAATGCTGAGCTAAACCTGTTTGCTAACTTATCAGGGTGCGTTTTCAGGTGCCTGATAAAATGAGATGTGGTTGAGTCAGAATCCTTTATCTTGATACAACATATTTAGCATTCAGCGATTCTTTGGGCCTTGTTGTCTGGAGTTTTTTAAGCCAAAGCTTCTGATGAATGGCACTGGCGGTGTGGTCGACATGTTTGTTTGTTCTCTCTCACGTGTGGCCGCGCGCAGCAGGTAGATACGTTATCTGTTACGTGTTACGTAGGTAGGTTAGGGGTTACGCAGGGAGGGAAATAACATTCAGCTCATCAGATGTTTCCTAAAAATAAAGATTGTTCACGAGTCCTGCGTCTTGAGGTCGAGTCTGAAGTCTTTTGAGGACGAGTCTCAAATCAAGTCTGAAGTCACTTTGTGTGCAACTCGAGTCCCCATCTCTGGTCTTTACTGTGTCTAATGCATGGTAACCCTTCCTATTACTAATAGGAATGTATTTAACTTTAATTACCCACTACTAGTGTGACTAACAGTAATAGTATTAGTCACATTAGTAGTGGGTAATTAAAGTTAAATACAAAATAAGGATACGTAATTTACCTAAGGATTTATTGAAATAATTAATTTTTAAATAATTTTTAAATAAGTTTAAATTTGTAATATATGAAATAGCTATGTGTGAAAACCATTTTTTTTTTGTTTTACTTGAGATCTATACTGTAACAGAGACTTCTGTAGACTAGACTTGCAAAGAGACTGACTCAAACCTCACTGAGTCATGAAATAAGACTATAAATCATGGAAGTTTTAGTGCTCAACGGTGAACATCCAGTACAGAAACAGACATATATACAAAGCAAAGAAGCACTCTAAAAGTAAGGTGTTATGTCAGTAATCATAGATATATTTTTGATAAAGGTAAAGGTTTTCAGTATGACAGCAACAGACATCAAATGTCATGGTTACTTGTAAACACTGATGGACTCGGCTCCAATCCAATGTCAGGCAGTCCTACAACTACTGTATCTAACAACTCCCACACACACTCAGCCTCACTCTCTTTATCCCCCTTACACACACAAACACACAATGCTCCACACAGGCTTCAACTACCTTCTATTCTGGTCATCATAATTATTTGATGACACAGCTTCTGGTTTCGCAACCATTTGTACACAGGATCTAGCTTTGAATAATTTAGCACAGGGAGCTAAAAAGGTGGTCCTTTTAAAACAGCAGGTGCATTCAAACTTAGGAGGCAGGACACACGGAGAGAGCTTCATCTCATCTAGTCATCCACCCACTCCTTACACGCAGCTCTTCAGTCAGGCTCTTCAATCAAGCTGTATATCAATCCATTCTTTCATACATACATACATTCTTGTATCTCACCAGGCACCACAGTGTCTAGCTGATGTCAACTCACCTCAGGTAGGAGCTTTCTTGGATGGGGTGACAGTCTCTCTGCGCCCCCTTCTTAATCAGCCACCATGGAGGAAATCCAGATAAAACTGAATCAACACTATGAAGGCACCAAGCCCAGAAAGGTGAGTTATTTACAGAACCACTTTCTTACGAATTCATGGCTTTTTGAAGTAAGTAAAAAGTATTGAGCAAAAGACGTATTGAGGGCATTGCCAAGCATTCTTTTTAAATGATTTTTATGCAGTTGCTTTAATACCAGTGGCATGCTTTAGCAAATAACTAGCTGAAGCTGGTGTGCTTGAAGATAGTTCTCAGGTTCTAATTGCATCTGATGTCAAACTGAATGAAGCAGGACGTTAGATTGTATGTATGAGATGCTGCAAATGTTTGTATGCAGCCCTCTTGTCTTATCAAACAGCATTTTTTTCTACCCATGAATCTTCTTTTCTCTATGCAAATGAAGTAAAAACATGTCACCTTCAACTCCAAACCACAGGTGAGGTTCAAGCTGGCGTCGTCCTACAGCGGTCGGGTGTTAAAGCATGTGTATGAGGACGGTCAGGAGCTGGACAGTCCAGAGGAGAAATACCCTCACAGCTTTGTTCACCGCAAGATCCCTCCCAGCCACCTGGAGGTGGAGCAGCTCTGTGGGTTTGAGGATGCTCATGGGGACCAACCGGGTGGGTTTTTATGATTGTGTAACACACTATCACTGTGTATTACTTTATATGCACTGAGGTTTGTTTGTGTGGGCTGTAAGCTAGTAATCAAGGAGGCCAACAAGATTTTCACATTACATTTGTATATGGTACTCCAGCCTATATGTTAAGGTGGTTTCCTTGAAATTGTTTTGGCATGTTTTTACTTGCCTAGTAATATAATGGCTGTGCATGATTGAGCCTCTGTTGTACAGTGTGTTTGTACTTGAGTGTGCTTACAAATATCTCAAACACTAAGGGTTGCAGAAATGTTTGTGATGATAATGATGATGATGGGGAACATCTCAAAGCTACACAATTACAGGCCCAATAGCCCATATGTGCCCAGATCATACTGTGATCAGTGTGGCATGTTTTCTACCGTATATATTTTTTCCAGTCATTTTTTTTTCTGATGGAGAGTGGTCAGAAAAAACATACTGAGCCGAAACCATCACGTTTTTCTCAACCAGTTGTACAAACATATTGTCTCTGCTGTGATGATGCAGTTCACAATCTATTGCTAAAATAAAATATGGCTGATTTCTAAGAGCAAATGGTATTACAGTCCACTATTTTGGCAGTTAATATGCAAGAAATTATATTTGGAATTGGATGAAATGCTGAAAGACTGAGTAATTGTTTGTATGCTTATGATATTATACATTTTTTGTGTATGCTTATGATAGTATACATTTCTACTGTAGTGAATACATTATCCGAATTAGTGTAAAGTGTGCAGTTAGTAGAATAGTCTGACATTTTGGGGAAATGCGCAAATGTGCTTTGTTGCAGGGAGTTAGATGAGAATTGATACCCCACACCCATATCTGTATGGTAAAAATGAAGCAACAGCAAGCAGCCGCTTCACTTAGCTTAGCACAAAGACTGGAAACAGGGGGGAAACAGCTAGCCTGGCTTTGTCCAAAGGTAACAAAATCAGCCTACTGGCACTTCTAAAGCTCACTAATTAACATATCGAATGTGTTTAATCTCTACGGAAAATGAAGTGTAGAAATTACATTTAGCCCTCTGACAGGGGGTTATGTGTCAAACAATTTCTTCTTCAGTAACTTCCTGTAGTCTGCGTTGGTTGCACGGTGACTGGTCACGGAAATTTAAGTCTGCTCGTTAAAGTAAGTGCTACCATAGAATGTTAAGACGGAGGATTTTGGAAACGCTAACCTGGGTGGTCACAGTTAGTCAGGTACTAGTCTTGCAACGCCAGACCCAGTGCTGCGGAGTAAGGTCTGGCTCCTCCACACATACATTGAAAGATAGGAGGAAAAAAATGAGTTGTTTGCATTTCTTTAAAACAATCACAATCGTCTTGGCCAGTGCTAAACTCTGGACTCAGCGACGGAGTCTTTGTATAATGGTCTCGGGAAGGAACTTTTGGTGAAACATTTGTACCCCGCAAAAAGAAAACGCCACATATAATATAAAATGAAGTTAACTGTTTACACAATACAGTAGCATGAGCTATTTAAATTAGCTGATTCCCTGAAAGAACCAAGCAAGTCTGCCTTGTTGCACGATCCACATTTTCTTCAAAACTTGCCATTTTCAGCATTTAGCTTGTTCCCCGAATTGAACTGAGTTTTGCAAGGCGAGGCACATCCGGCAGAACATCCGGTGATTATCTGGTAAATGAACTGTTTTGATCCGGACTAGTCAGGTACAGACTGGTACCTTATGATTGGTCATTGTAGGCTGTTGTCTCAGAGTTTACCAAGACTTCCAAATGTGTAAGACATATGCACTGTTTGTGGATGAAACATAGACATGAATATCAAATCTCTTATAGAAGTTCTCACTCTATCCTGACAACATGTTTTGTTCTGTACCCAGGTGTCTATCCTCCAACAGGGCTCATTGCCCAGAGAATAAACGTGTACAGAGGAATGGGAAGCTACAAGCCTGCTGCAGGCCAGACTGAGGAAGCAGAGGGAGATGCCAAAGTAAGCCATGCTGCTCGCTGGTATTGATTTTATAAGTTTTGATCTTCAACAAGATCAGCTAAGATTAGATTTCCCACTAGCAGTGTCAGTTTGGGCTGTCCAAATGTCAAGTACTGACAGTTTTTCTTGTCTGAATTCATTCTCGAGTGCAGTTTAAATGAACTGGAATTGAAAATGTTTAGATTTTGCTGAATGTTAATTTAAATGTCCAACATGACAACAGTTTGTTATCTTAAAAAAACAACAGTTTGGTAATAGAGATTGTTAAGTAGCACCAGAAACATTGTCATCTCAACATATGTACTTATTTATGGATGTGATATGTAGAATTATTTTCTGCTTTTTCAAACAACACCTACAGTACAGAAAAAGTTGGTTAACACATTAAAATTATGATTAAGTGTTTATGACACCCTTTGAATGAATAAGTTACTAATTTTGGAACATGATCACTATGCAGCATCTCTTTGGATATACTTACATAAAGGGAATTATATTAAGAAAGTATCACAGCTCCTTGGACGTTTTGTTATCTATTTTTTAAACTCCACAGAGCACAGAGAAGTCTACATATGCTGAAAAGCAAACTGACACCAAAATAAACACATACACAATTACCAGCCAACGCAGTCATTTAATAATGAATTCATACATCTTTAGAACAAAACAAGCAATCAAGACAAAATAAAAAATGAGAAGAATCCTTGGGTAATTAAAGCACCAACTGCATGCTGTTCTGTAAAAATTGTACAACAATTAAAGTGGAACAAATACTATACAAAACCGCTACAACATTGCTCATCTGAAAGGGAAAAAGCCACAGTTACCGAGCTGCTGTGGCGGTGGCTTCATTAGTGCAGCAGGCTGAGAGGGAGGTCAGCTACATCGCCTGCTGGCTTTAGTGTCAGTTTCATTCTTTTATCCTCCAAACAAAGGCACGCTTGGCCCTGATGACCAAGGCCAGTATTTACCACATTTATCAGTTTAAAACAGCAATTTGGATTTAGTTCTTTATTCTTTTTAGGGCATTATTGAAAGGATGGCACAGTGGTCCTGGAGGAGCTACTGTAACCACGATGAAAGGACAGGTTTTTAGGGATAGTCGCACATTCGTCACCACAATACAAAAATGCAACCTACTGTCTCAGATCATTTGGAAAAGTTCCAAAACACTATGGCCAAAAAATGAGTTGGTAAAGTTGGAAATGCCGGGGATTAGCAAATTAATCACTAAGTCATTGGCAATCAACAATGCAGTCCTGCCGATATGTAGTTAAAAGCTGATACATTTTTCCCATAAACATGATTTTTTTCTGATTCACTTTCCCTATAGACAATGTTAATTGACTTAATGTTGGAGCACTTTTACAGCATGGATCGTCATGAAACTCTTCCCGTTAAATCACTAGTGTAAGAGGTAAAACAAACTGTATTAAAAATACTATGTTAAAATATATCTGGTTCATAGAAAGTTAAAGGTACAAGCCTGTCTACATAAAAACTGTGAGACTGTAGAAGCTAAAGGACAATTCCGGTGCAAAAAGAACCTAAGGGTTATTAACAGATGTGTACCCACTCTGTTGCTCTCTGGGACATGTTTTCATGCTAATCAAATGTTTAAGTAGCTTGAAAGACACTAGTGCGGACCGCTGATTAGCTTACAATGCTAGTATTCGGGGCACAGGGAAAGTAAAAACAAATCGCCATTTTGTACCACTAAAAAAGCTCAAAATATCACCAAACTTCAACGGTAGCATAATGAGGGTCCCTAAATGTTAACCAAAGCATTGAGAACTTTGTAAGTGTACAGACAGTTTACTGAAAAGATACATTATAAAGACACTGCGTTCATGTTTACATGCCGCCGTCGTCTTAAAAACCAGTCATGACTTACAGCTGGCGATGCAAACTAAAATCAAAAGCAATTTGCTCAATATATCTGAAATAATCACACTCTGCATAACTTGTCTAGTGTACTTACTCAGTGGATAACTGTCCATCTGGTCCCTCCGGTCTGGGTCACCGTCTCCAATTTATTTTCGGGACATGGAAAAAAGTTTCAAGTACAGCCCTGTTTATCAGAGAGGGGAAATCTTCAGACTGTACAAAACACTGCATTTCTTGGGTGTCGCGACGCAACAGGTCCCACTCCGTGCAACACAGACACTCCTGTTCGCTGGCCATAGCTTCACCACCAGTTTCCCGAAGTATGAGGCTGTGTTGGGGCATTGACTACCGGTAGCTCTCTCACTTAGCCTTTTCACGGAGTTCCCCCAGCAAGTTCTCAATGCTTCGATTAACATTTAGGGACCCTCATTATGCTACCGTGGAAGTTTGGTGATATTTTGAGCCTTTTTAGTGGTATAAATAGCGATTTGTTTTTACTTTCCCTGTTCCCTGAATACTAGCGTTGTAAGCTAATCAGCGGTCCGTGCTAACGTCTTTCAAGCTAAAAACACATTCGATTAGCATGAAAACACGTCCCAGAGAGCGACAGAGTGAGTACACATCAGTTAATAACCCCTAGGTTCGTTTTGCGCCGGAATTGTCCTTTAACTACTATTCTAATGGAAGGTGCATTTTGGCAAGAAACATCCAATAAAAAAATTCCTTTACGTTTTGGCTCGATTTTGGAATTATTTAGCAACTACGTTGCCAGTTTTGCGTTCTGAAATATGCTTAGTTTTGCACCTTTGACTGGCTTCTTCTTCATGGCAACAGCAGCTTAGGCTCATTGATGATCTATTGAAGTATTTTGAGCTGCCCATCATGCCAAAATGATATGATATAATTACATAAACCTATAGGGTCATTACATTATCCAGTAGACTCCTGTTTCTATGTCAAGTAACACTGAGGATGCTGTAGAAACATTTTAAATGGTAATACAGAATAAGGAAACCAGTGGCTCCCCACACTTCACAACTTTATAGTCATCACCTTCTGCATCCTTCAAGGAAAATGTACACCTTATACTCATAAAAAACTATTTTAAATTTTTACCAGTAATATATACGTTTCATCTCTGGACCAACTTGGTTGTTTTGTTCCCATGGACAACTAAATGTAGATTACATAGATCCAGTTAAATGCAATAAATGTTTTGCTAGTATTCAAGATCAAGTCTTTCCCTCCAGACTCTAGATAGTCATACAGTAGGAAATCTATGTTAAAAAATGTATGTATTTTCCAATTTCTCCACCCCCAGAAGCCAGAACACAGCTACGAGTATGTTGTGTTTTACACAAGGGATGTGACTCTTCAGCTGCATTCAACTAGAGAACCTCTTCTCACCCACACATAAAGCCCACAGCTAAATGTGGGCACACTCTCTCAGTTGCAGGAATGGAATCTGGGCATTGTGGGAAATATCCAACACAAATCTAGGCTAATTAAAATGCTTAATTTTAGGATGCACCAGCTGTTGTTAATATTAACTGACGTGGGATTATCTGACACGTGCTGTTTTCTTCAGTCTTCAGTGTTGGACTTTGGTAAGATAATCATCTACACCAGCAATCTGCGCATCATCAGAGCACCACCAAGGAAGCCTGAAGCGTTGCGGCACCACACAGTGCCCCCTGTGGACTTGGATGGATACCCAAAAGCCAGGGAGAGGGGGAACAGGAGGAGGGCTAAAGCTCTTTGTACACAGGAAGGGGAAGAGAAGGAGGAGAAACATATTAGCGACACAGAGACCAAGGTAATGAGCCTTGACCAAATTATTCTAGTATTCTAGTATCTAGTATGGTGCGTTTTTAACACCTTGCTCCTGTTTCCTGGTATTCTCTGTCTCAGTCTCCGTCACCATATCCTCCCCTTCCTCCCAGCTCTCTCTATCTCTGCATATGTCTACAGCTATCCTTTCTTCACTTTATCTGTGCTTTCAAGAGCATAACTGCAGGATTGTCTGTGCAGCCATATTGTTGCAATTTGAAGAGACTGTTCTCCCCCGAATAACGCCAAAATAAATCATTTATTCAAGCAGCAATTTGACTCATATTTATGTTCATAGTGGTGGTGCCCTCTATTGCTGTAGTAATTATTGACAGGAGTAGTTTACGTAACAAACGAAAAAAACGGAACTATGTTCTGCGTCACGTGCGTAACTCGAAGTGAAGTAACGTAACAGATGTACTGATTTTAACCAAACGGCTAAAAAGTGCCAAAAACGGCAGTTCATCGAGTGGCCACTTCAGACTGGCTCCAAAAGGCCCAACTTTACAGTAGAATTAAACTTGTTTAGAGCCTGATACAAAAAAATGGTTTCCGTCTCTATAGCTGAGTTCACCTTTCATAACTCCTCATTTAAATTATATCCAGGCTTAAAGTTCCGCTTTGAGTAACAGGTGGCTGCCGTCACAGGAGGCGAGCATAGACTGTAGGTTTCATTGGGCCCGCCTCAGTTCCATTCCTGCTCCACTTCTCTGCCCTTTTGGATTAGCCGTTAGCCGACGTCAGGCACTGCCAAACCACGATCTTTTTCTAAACTTAACTACGTAGTTTTGTTGCCTAAACGTTGCAAAAAAACGTTGAAATGTTAATGATGTGTTTAAGACCGCAACTGTTACATTCTCTGGTTTAGTTATGGGGACGCAAAACACTCCTGTGGGTGGTATTTCCTGCCACCACTAAGAGCGCTACTATATAAAATGCTTCTAAGGGTCGTATTAGAGGGTAGGAATAAACAAAGCTATATTGTTTATGGTTTGGGGGACTTGTTGAATTTGAAACTGTTCACAGATGGGTGTTTATTCCCGTCCTACAATCTCCTCTGTTTCCTTGTAACTGCCACCTCATTTCCCTGCTTCTCTTTTCTTTTGCCGTTGCCCCCTCCCGCTGCAACAACTGCCACCCCGTTGTCCTAGTGTTATCTGTCAACTGTGAACACATACTGATGAGTCCACAGTTTTACTCTGCCCTTGCAGCATTTGCTTGCCACTTGCCAGCCCGCAAGGATACCTAGCTCGCTATTATCCCCTCCCGTTCACCTCCTTGGCTGATTACTGTTCTCTTCCCCTCACTCCCTCCATTCTTTTCTCACCTTTCTCGTTATTTTCTCATTTTCTCTGCCTCTAGATGAAAAAAAGTTCATTCTCAGCTTTTTTTTCCCCATTATTTGGCAATCTCACTCCTCTTTGTTACTTTCTTTACTTTATCATCTTTGCCTTTGTTTCACTGTTTTTGTTTCTTTATTTCTACAGACTTAGATTCATACATATTAGGAGCAATTTTGCAACTGTTTACCCAGTCTGGACTTAGATTTCATAACAGCTGATCTTCACAATGAAATGTGTGACTATATCATTAAACCCTACTTGCAGTATAGGTTTAGATGCACCGAAACTCTACACTAAGGCAAACCAGTATTCATTAAAAGAAAAAGCTTGTGTGCAGTGAAATTTGGTGAGGGTTGAACACTTTCACTTGCTGTTTGTGGTGCATTTCAATCAATAGTGGGCCAATGGTTACTGATTATCTGATTAAAGGCATAACCAGTAGTCTTAAAGGAGCTGTACTTGATATTCAGAGCATTTATTTTTTGGCCCTTCAATTCTTAAATACACTTTTCTAGTGGTTTACGACATCCATTAGTTTGTAAAAATGTACATCTTCTGTTTGTATCCACTCCTTGTGTCATCAATAATCTACAGGCAGCTGCTTGTTTTTATAAATGTAGTCGTAATGACCAGCTGGCTGTATAAATGACCGGGTGGCTGTACATTATCCCGCAACACAGCTATTTATCAAAGGCGTTTTAGTTATAAATATTAAAATGCTCATATTCGGTAAGGATGCCCCCTGGGCGCCTCCCTAGGGAGGTGTTCCAGGCACGTCCAGCTGGGAGGAGGCCTCAGGGACGACCCAGGACTAGGTGGAGGTATTATATCTCCAACCTGGCCTGGGAACGCCTCGGGATCCCCCAGCTGGAGCTGGTTAATGTGGCTCGGGAAAGGGAAGTTTGGGGTCCCCTGCTGGAGCTGCTACCCCCGCGACCCGATACCGGATAGGCGGACGAAGATGGATGGATGGATGGAAAATGCTCATATTATGCTTTTTGGCTTTTTCCCTTTCCTTTATTGTGTTATATAATTTTTTTTGTGTACGTTATAGGTTTACAAAGTGAAAAAGCCCAAAGTCCACCACAAAGGGACTTACCATCTCCAACAGAAAACACTGTTCACAAACTGCTCCAAACAGCTCTATTGTAGTCCAGCCTTTACTTCTGTGACGGACGTGTATCACTTTGTAACACACGTTATAATGCTCGCCTAGCTGCTAGCTTGGCACACCCTCATACTCTGCTTGTGACTGGCTAGTAGTCCTTACCTAGCTACTGCGCATATGCGACTGCACTGCACTGCACTGCAACAGAAGTGAGATGCCTCACTCTGTAGCTAAAACAGAGAGCTCAACACACAGGGTGAAAAGAGGAGCTGCAGGTGTTTTTTGAAAATTAAACCATGTAAACCTATTCTGATATAACCTCTAAATACAATTATGAACCTGAAAATGAGTATAATCTGAGAACTATAATGAAAAAATCCTCAGTCGTTAAGGTTGTTTAGTGTTTTCGCTATTTATGAACTGGCTAAAGGTGTTGCAAGTTAATCAGCTTTGAAACAGTTGCAGTGTAATCATTTGTAATTTATGTTAATGTAAAATGGTGGTTTATTATAGATTATTGATGCATTTCACTCTACATTTAAATATACATACAGCAATTGTTAAGATATGGCTTAAAAAAAAAACTTTCAGTTCTTCTACTTTACAGTTCAATCTCTATCCTTATGTTGTTGTCTTGTCTTTCTCACCCATTCCAACCTCTTCCTCCCTTTCTTACCCTGTGCCTAACCTTACAGTTCCTCTTTTTCACCTCCTCTTCTCCCGTCTAATGTGTTTATTCTGTCTCCAGGAGGCCGACAGCTGCCAGCATTGTGGCGGTTCGGGCTGCGCTCCCTGCTCTCTGTGTCACGGTAGCAAGCTGTCCATGCTGGCGAACCGCTTCAATGAGTCCATCAGTGATCTGCGTTGCCAAGCCTGCTACCCCCATGGTCTGGAGAAGTGCCAGTCCTGTTCCAGCAAATAGCACTGTTTGGCTGACACCCATGTCTGAGAGAGAGAGAGAGAGAGAGAGAGAGAGAGAGAGAGAGAGAGAGAGAGAGAGAGAGAGAGAGAGAGAGAGAGAGAGAGAGAGAGAGAGAGAGAGAGAGAGAGAGAGAGAGAGACTGTGAGTGTAGTCTCCATGTGCTATGGGTTTTAGCACAATTGTCTCAGTGGCAATATTGCTCTAATCCAAAGTGTTCTTGGTGGGGTGTTTCGAAGCACTACTAGGAAACATAAGCCATCATTGGAAAGGGGAATTATGAATTGTACAGCTGGCACAAAATCATAAAATACAATTACTGTGTGCAGTAAACATGGCTTGCGATAACACAAACACATAATCACCTCATTGTTGTCACATTATTTAGCATCTGCACCCTTCTTCCTGATAAAACCGGGTTCCACAACAGAGTTATCAGTTTAATTAAAATGATGCAAACATGTTTGCTTTGTATTTCATATACTGGAAAGGCTGCTCTGTTCCTCTCTCCTCTCTCTATTCACCATTGAGAATAAAACCTTTTATATCCCAACATGATGTACTGTATGAGGGTAACTGATGCCTTCTTTTTCTTTCAAAAATGGGGAAAAAGCGACTGGGATATAAATATTTGAGATGGAAGGAGAGAATATGAACTGAGGTGAGAGTGAGTAAGTCATAGGAGACAGCTGCATGGTAACAACATTAATCTAATTTGATCAATGATTAAAGTGCACAACCAAACAATGATGTAATGCACTCCTGCTTTAAGGACGGTAATAGGATGACACAGAATGTGTTCATAGCATTTTGAATTTAAGCTACTGTAATAAGTGAGTAAAGAATATGCAAAAACACAAAAGCCAAATTTTAAGTAAAAAATATTGACTGGGTGGAGTATCACTTCAAGATGAGATAGAGATAAGAAAAGGAGAACAGTTAAAGGAACACACCGGCTTATTGGGACTTTAGCTTATTCACCATATCCCCCAGAGTTAGATAAGTTCATAAATACCTTTCTCATCTGCGTGCGTGTCGTAACTCTGTCTGACGCATCCACTGCTAGCCTGGTTAGCACAGATCCTGGAGGTAATCGGCTCCATCTAGCCTACTGCTCCCAATAAGTGACAAAATAACGCCAACATTTTCCTATTTACATGTTGTGATTTATATAGTCATAGCGTGTACAAATAACAAGGTCACATGACACGCAGCCATCTTCTAACCGTATACATACTGGGAACTATATTCTCAGAAGGAGAAGCACTGCTACTGCGGAGTGATTAGCGCAACACCTGAAAAGCACCATTGTCATTACTCTGCTCTTCACCACGGGGCTTCTCAAGTGCTGCGAGCAAATCACTTCGCCCAAGTAGCAGAAGTTGCAGTGCTTCGCCTTCTGAGAATGTAGTTCCCTTACCCTTTGCACGTGACGTCACGCTCCACTCGCACAAATTATGAACGCCATGACGGACGGCGGAAGAGCTATGCTGTAGACGGACGGCAAGCTAAACACGTATGTTTTCGTTCATGTTTGTGTTCTCACATGCACAATCTGCAGAGTAATCCTCACCAACACATGCATGTGTATGTATTGCCTTTCTGTTTTAAATGAGTGATAAATAAAATTATCCTCAACCAGCTAGCTAGCTGCCGTGCTAACCAGCTGTTCCTGCTAACAGGTCCAACCCGATGATGACCCACATAACTAACATCGGTTATTCATTGACCTAGCTACATATCCTAAAAAGAAAGCCGTTCCCTTGATCATTTAACTTAACACACATACAAAAAATATTGGTTAAATTAAAGATGACATGGCACAGAAACTAGCTTCAAAAAGGCCAAAAAAACGAGTTAAATCTAATTAATGACTGCACTTCCCAGAGCTGGGATGCGTTCAGGCATCCATTAGGAAGTTGCATTGGCACACCCAGTGAACGTGGGTAGCCACAACCGACCATGTCCTCTAAAAACATGGGCTATGTGTTATATAAATCTTTACTTAAGTAAAGAATAGATGTTAATACAAAATAAACCCTAGATTGATGTCTTATCTTTGCCATTATGAGGTACCTCCCCCCGCCATTAGCGTAGCATCGCGTACCTGTAACCCAGCCAGCTACAAAGAACTGGTAAGCATCCAGACTTTTAAAAGCTTTGAGATCAGCACCAGTATATGGAGATACCCTGTTTACCACATAGTGGTACAGAACGTGTGGACTGAAGTCGGGCAGACTTGGCGATTTAATGAGGTTCGTGAAAACGGAGGGAGGAAGAATTAAGGGTTGGTATACAATCCTGCTTCTCCAAATACCGCTCTTTGTGAGCACCTACTAGATGCCCTACCTCGACCGATAACGGCACAACAACTTGTTGTTCAATAGAAGAAGCCATAAAGCCATAAATACAGTTTATTTAGTGTTATGTATTTCAAACTGATTAAACTATGAAACTTTCTGCTCGTCTATTACACTGTTTAGCTTGTTATTGCCGGTGATATTGCCGTCCATCATGGCGTCGTCATGTGGTCGTGGTCACGTGTTTGCAAAGGGTCTATAGGTTTAGAAGATGGCTGTGTCTCATGTGACCTTGTTATTTGTACACGCTGTGACTATACAAATCACAACATGTAAATAGGAAAATGTTGGCGTTATTTTGTCACTTTTTGGGAGCAGTAGGCTAGATGGAGCAGGTTACCTCCAGGATCTGTGCTAACTAGGCTAGCGGTGGGTGCGCCAGACAGAGTTACGACACGCACGGAGATGAGAAGGGTATGTATGGACTTATCTAACTCTGGGGGATATGATGAACAAGCTAAAGTCCCAATTAGTCGGCGTGTTCCTTTAAATAAATGACAATAGTAGGCCCGCTCAGGAGGTTAAATGGTGGCAATTACAATGTTGTTGTTTTTAAATTAGTCTCATTCTCAGGTTATTGCCATACAAATTAGTTTCAAAGCTTTACCCACACAGTATATGAATGAAATAAAACAATTTTTATTTGTCCAACTGCTGTTTGAAAGTTGTGCTATATTTATTTTGTATTAGATTAATAACACAGCAGGAGTATTATATCAACAACAACCCTGACTGATATTATTTAATTATTCAAATGTAGCAAATGTAGTCTATAAAGATAGCGAAGGTCATAGATGGTCACCATATGTTTTCTTGCAGTGTGCATGAGACAAGGATTCATTCTCCTGCTATTACATCAAAAGTGTTTGATATGTACGGCTGTAATCCAGCAAAAATCTAAATGCTCCCTGTAGTCGAAGCACCATCATAATTCAAATGGAACCGTCTATGACTGTAAAGTGTGAAAGTCATTCCTTAAACGTTTGATGTTTTCACACTGGGTTAGGAATGCTTGTTTGTGTGTTCCCAGCTTAAAAAAACAAAATGAAACATAACAATAAAAACAAATGTAACACACTGCATAATTCCTAGTCATTACATTTTTTTCATTATAACTGCAATCAACCACAATGTCTTGTGCCATTCTGGGATAATTTAACTGGAAAGGAAACACAAAATAGTAATATTGCCTCAATGGCAAATGGTTTCAGCTCTGAGTGATCACCTTCATGCAATTATGCATTTTGTCTGTGGCAGCGACAGCATCTTCCAGGATTACATTAACCCATTACAAGCTAATATAAATTATCCCTGTAAGGTTTAAACATTAGATAGTAATGTTAAACACATAATTTTTGCATTTGACTTCCGTTTGTAGATGGGTGAGTTACCAGTTTTCATTTTTCCAAAACAATACAGATAACAAAGCCCTTCTAATAACACTACCTGCTCCATAATCAGATATGAACTGCACTGAGCCACAGGATGTTTTTCAGTGGCTGCTGAAATTGCATTTCTTTCAACACTATCCTTATGCTGCAAGGCAGAGATGATCAATCAAAATCAGTACTAGCAGTTGAAAGCACTGACCAAATCCTCTAAAGTGTCAGGGACCCAAAGTCACGCCAGAACAAGCACCCCCGGACCATTACAGCCCACTATCCCTGCCCCTATACCTATCTTTTTTGCTGGCATTTCCATTATTTTGTCTTATTATGTTAGATAGCCTCACACTGTTAAAGAGCAGACTGTATGTCTTATCAGCAGCCTGGCCAAAAGCCCCATCAATAATCAAATGCTTGCTATTTCTGGGATGAGAGGAGAAACCTCTCTCTCTGTGACTAGTCTGCTAAAAAATCTGCCACCCGTACTGTCAAAACTGAGCTTTGTCATTTCAGCTCCCATTTTTACTTAGTATTCCACAAGGGAGCCAGAGGAAGGCGAAACTGGGTCACAGAACTGTTCTTGGCCTGCTCTGTCCCATGGGATCTACAGTGATAAGAGAGCAGGTAAAAGCACACAAGTGTTTACTCTGGCTTCATAGTGCTTCAGAAAGGGAAATTCAGACAGAATTGCTGGAGCATGAAGACCACACAGTTTGTAGTTCGTATTCCGAAGCTTTATTTAGGCCAGCAGAGATTTAGTCTGATATCAGCTTTATTACAATCAATAGGGCAATGTTTCAACACATCAGGCAAATGACAACATGACAAAGTGTATGTGGGCACATAATTGGTTACTTCATGCTAATGTCATGGTCAACTAACTAAACCATTTCAATAAGAAAACAAATGTTGCAGAAAGAGAAATCCCCAAAAATCTGATACGAGAAAATAAGAAAATACTTAAATATATATTACAAAACATTTGTAAAAGAGGTAAGGTATATAGCATAAAATTGACAACAGTGTACAATATTAAATGTTAAAGGTAGGAAAAATATCCCCCCAAAAATTAAACTTCCTAATTTAGAAAATGACCGGCCACATCATAAATTTACACAAAATCTCAACAGATAAATGCATCTAAGTAAGAGTATGATTTATGACAAAATCCTCATTGCAGACCGTCTGGAAGGTTTCACATTGAAGAGGCTGTTTATTTTCATAATCCACACCTCTTTTTTTTAAGATTATTTTTGGGGCCTTTTTTCCCCTTTATTTCAGAGTGACAGCGGATAGACAGGAGGACGACACGCAGCAAAGGGCCGCAGGTCGGATTTGAACCCGGGCTGCTGCAAAGTCCTCAGCCTACATGGGGCGCACACTCTGACTGGGTGAGCTAGAGGTCGCCCCAATAATCCACACCTCTTTATAAGTTATAGCTTATAAGCTATGTTTTCTATAAAACACCTGGAAAATGTGCTTGGTAAAACACATCAATACATTTAACTTGACTGAATAGATTACAATGTTTTGTTGTATGTCTATTAGTAACACATAGTTCTTAATCTATCTATTCAGTTCTACAAAGCAATACAGCAAATATATTGTAGGCTTTTCCAGACATTCACTGGACGTACAACAGTGGGTGGACACATGCCCATGCCACAATATGCTATTCCTGTGATATATTGTGGAACAGTACATCAAATTGTTGTTTATTTGAGATCTCCATTATCAAATAATGGCCTGTTTAATCACAGCAGCTAGCAAACAAAGGCTTATGAATATAGAAGGAAAGATTTTCCCTTGGTGGCAGCATCATCATTTATGATGCTTTATAGATATATATGTGATCTCTTATAGCCCATTTGTAATATACGACACGGGAAGCAGACTGGGAGCAGACTGGGTACATTAATCATAAACTCTCATACAGGAATATTCTGCACAGTGTGGGGAAGTGAGCCACATTTAATCTGCAACCGCGTCTGTATAACTCTCTGCCTTCACATTACTTTCCTTTTGTTTCTGAACACATATTGTTATAATGAATGAATATTTCTTCACCAGAAAGCCACATTATTAAGCTTTTATTTTGCCATTGATACACAGTTTGGTATTAATTCTGATCTACAGACCTTTCACACTGCCAAGAGAGTGAACCGCAACAAAGGCTAAATATAATCATTTTACCACATTGCCAACAGTCCTCTCACACATTAGCATGTGTCTGTTCCCTCAGGTTGGAGCAGCAGGGTGGTGAGTGATTAGAGAGACTGCCCTTCAGTGGATGGATCAGGCTTCAACCCTTCATTACAGCAAGCTTCGACCCTGCTGAAGCATTGTTTGGCAAAATGCTCCTATTAGCTGATCGTGACCTCTTTGTGGGAGGAGGAGGGGCAACACTGAGGGCCCAATGTAATTAAGAATCTATGCAACAGAGGAGATTAAGTTTATAAAATAAATAGATATAGATATGGTCATTTTTCTAGTGCTATGTGTGATCTTAAATTGTGCTTTTATTGTATTCATTATTAGTTTGTCTCACATTTCTTACAATATCGTCCAAAGAAATTGTATAAAGAAGCTTTATTCTGACCTCAAGGAGGATCAAAGTACATTTATTTTGGTATAAAAAAATATACATTTTATGTAATAAATTCATGAATGTTTTTTAAACATTTCACACATGACCAAGTTCTCCATATAGAAAAATGTGGCAATTGTCTGCGGGAAGGTGCCACATTGCCGGATCTTTAGTAAAGTCAGAGTTTTATCCTGTCTGTGTGTGTCAGTTAAACTTGTGTGTTGATATGAAACGCCAGGGACATTGTTGCAGTTCGGAACGAGAATAGGCTGTACAACACACCCACGTGGGGCCCCAAGACTCTTTGTTGACGCTCATAAAGGACAGGGGTCTTTGCAGATACAGAAACAAGTAATGATTAACAGGGATTATTTTTGTATTAGTCTATACATACAGTCCTACATGTGCATCACCTCCACCTCTCCCACCTCAACAGGGTCCTGGGCCCCCCCACCAATGCCCTCCTTAAAGGTCCCCTCCACCTCCACCCCCCCTCCCACCTCAATGACGACTCTCTCCATCCACGAGAGGGATGTCAACAGACTCTTTAGGAGACAGAATCCCAGGAAAGCTGCTGGACCGGATGCTGTCTCCCCATCAAGCTTGAAGCACTGCGCCGATCAGCTGTCTCCAGTGTTCACAGACATTTTTAACACTTCACTGGAGACATGTCACGTGCCAGCCTGCTTCAAGTCCTCAACAATCATCCCTGTTCCCAAGAAGCCAAGGACCACAGGACTTAATGACTTCAGACCTGTCGCCCTGACCTCTGTGGTTATGAAGTCCTTTGCGCGCCTTGTGCTTTCACACCTCAAAGCCATCACGACCCCCCCCTGGACCCCCTGCAGTTTGACTACAGAGCCAACAGGTCTGTAGACAATGCAGTCAACCTGGCCCTCCACTACATCCTCCGGCACCTGGACTCCGCAGGAACCTACGCCAGGATCCTGTTTGTGGACTTCAGCTCTGCCTTTATCACCATCATCCCGGCTCTGCTTCAAGAGAAGCTCTCCCAGCTTGGTATGCCTGACTCCACCTGCAGGTGGATCACTGACTTCCTGTCTGACAGGAAGCAGCATGTGAAGCTGGGGAAACACGTCTCCGACTCACAGTCCATCAGCACCGGATCACCCCAGGGCTGTGTTCTTTCCCCTCTGCTCTTCTCCCTGTACACTAACAGCTGCACCTCCAGTCACCAGTCTGTCAAGCTTCTGAAGTTTGCGGACGACACCTCCCTCATCGGACTCATCTCTGATGGAGACGAGTCCGCCTACAGGTGGGAGGCTGACCACCTGGTGACCTGGTGCAAGTAAAGCAACCTAGAGCTCAACGCTCTAAAGACAGTGGAGATGGTTGTGGACTTCAGGAAGAACTCACCTGCCCCCATCACCCTCTGTGGCTCCACAATTGACACTGTGGAGTGTTTCCGCTTCCTGGAACTATAATCTCCCAGGACCTCAAGTGGGAGCTGAACATCAGCTCCCTCGTCAAGAAAGAACAACAGAGGATGTACTTCCTGCGGCAGCTGAAGAAATTCAACCTGCCAAAGACAATGATGGTGCACTTCTACACAGCCATCAGTGAGTCCATCCTCACATCCTCCATCCCCATCTGGTACGCTGCTAGCACGGCCAAGGACAAGGGCAGACTGCAGCGTGTCATTCGGTCAGCAGAGAAGGTGATTGGCTGCAATCTGCCGCCGGTCCAGGACCTGTACGCCACCAGGACTCTGAAGTGTGCTGGAAAGATTGTGGCTGATCCCTCCCACCCCGGACACAAACTCTTTGAGCCACTCACCTCTGGCAGGAGGCTGAGGTCCATCAGGACCAAAACCTCACGTCACATGAACAGTTTTTTCCCCTCCGCCACGAGCCTTATTAACAAGGCCTGGAACCCACCCTGACTCTCCCCACGCCCCACCTCTGGCTCCTCATGCCACTGTACCTACTCTGCTGTAGCATTCCTTTTTACTACTATTTAACTTATTTTACTATTTATTTACTTTATTTTATCGTTATTAATACATTCTATGTATATTGTTTATATGTATGGATATTCTTTTTATCCTTCTTATATTTGAATGTGTGACATGCACCAACAACACCATGACAAATTCCTTGTATGTGCAACGTACTTGGCAATAAAGCCCTTTCTGATTCTGATTCTGATGTTATAGGCTACCTTTAATCTCAAGTAGGCCTGCCTAAAGTAGGCTATACTACTTCATTTATGTTACTGAGTAAAAACAAACGTAAAACAAATCCTGTGGTCTAGGAGTTTGTAAAAAACAATAATGCAATATGATGAAGAATTTGGTTATAGCATTATGGGTCATGGTTCGATTATGTAGGCTGCCTCGGCATAGTAAAAAAAGAAAAAAAAGTTTGCATGTCATTTCATTAATCAGTGATATAATGCTCCACCCGCCAACACTTTAAGTGACCCAAATCAAACACACAACAGGTGCATGCTGGGGGTTTATTTTATTGTAGGCTATAAATACATCTCATATACCATTATCATCATATATTTTTTCTTTACCCCATTTAACCTTTTCACTTTTAAAAATGTAATGTTTACCCAGAGTACATTTTAACTATTTTTTACTTTTATTTAAGTATTTTTTTTTTACCACACTATTTTTTACTTATAAATGTATTTGAGTAAAATGTAACAGTACTTTTACTTGAGTATACTATTCTAGTTCTCTTTCCAATCCTGCTTATCACAGTGTGCTGGGGCTATGGAAACACTCAAAATACTAAGAGCATTCTTTGTCTCTTTGTCTGTGGTGTCAAAGAGACACTGAAACTATGACAAATCTTTCAAATTACATTCCTGGATTCCACCTCCAAGTTTGTAGAAACGTCTAATGAATATAGTATAGACATTTCCAATCTGCACACCTGCTCAGAGAGAGAGAGAGAGAGAGAGAGAGAGAGAGAGAGCGAGAGAGAGAGAGAGAGATTAAAGAACAAATTAAAGTATCCCCATTGCTTTTCAAGCACACTCAAAGATACCTAATTTTACTCCCTCCATTTCCCATTCTGGAGGATTGAATGGCAAATGTGTTCATGTGCATGACAGGAGAATAAAAATCCTAAACTACAAAAAGACACAGAATGTATTAATGTTAAAATGTATGGAGATAATTATTTAACTTTTACCACGGTGATGCCTGAAATTGTTAAAAGAGTGGTCGTAATATACTAGCATGAGTTGTGTGCATGCTGTAACGCTATGTAGTAGTGTACATTTGACTGGCATAAAAAGATACAGACATGTTTTAGACATGATACTGTAGGTTCATTCAAACAGAAATGGCTAAAATAAGATTAAAATAAACTGTTAATCTGTGAATTTAAGAGTCTCTGAGTTGGTGTCGTGAATAATGTCTGTCAGGATGATGGAATGATGGCAGTATGCGTGGCGTTGTTGTAGGGATGAGGTTGAGGTGGATGGTTGGGCATAATAAGCAATGCCATTTTGACACAGGAGACTGCTGTCCACATCTTGTTTCCTACCAACAGTGAATGTTGGTTTCTTTTAAGCATGACTGCGATCTTATCTCTTGCCTTAACCATTTGAGTCATTTACCAAGGCAGTAACAAACAACCTATTTTCTTGTTTTGTTTGGAGGACTTGTCCAACTTTGGTGTCCTCAAGTTGTAGTATGACAGTGGTAGAAACCTGGGATCCCAGGTTCTTGGGCATGCAGATCTAAATGGACGAAACACAAAACAAAGACTGCACCATTTCTCTCCAGCAGTTTAATTTTTACTGAAAACAAAAATATATTTTTCTCTACTGAATCTTTCCTAACTGAATCTTCATCACCATGACATTTTACATGATGCTGTTGTTGTGCATCTCACCACTAAAAGGAAATAAAATAATTGGAAAAATCAAACATCAACTGAATGGATGAAGCCGATCCTCAAGGCTGCTGCTCAGAACACTTACATATTTTTATATTAGCATTTTCAAATGTTACCAAGTCATTTCACAGCCATTATTTGATTTGAAAATTCTAGACACTGCATGTTTTATGGTGCAGGCGCAAAGGGAGGACAAGAGCAGCTAAAACATGCCTGTCCTGAATCCAAAGGGCAAGTTTAATTATTTAATTTTAAAAAGACATTACATGTCCCCCCAAAGCAAACACAGGCCAGTATAATCACAATCTCAGACAGAATTTCTTTGATGCTGCACCTAATGCAAAAATGTCTTCACACACTTAATATTTCTCAGTCAAATTAGGTGTCTAAGGAAAAGAGATCTCCAAACAAAAAAATGCCTCCCAAAGTTTATCCACCAGGAAACTGAAATTAATTTCTCTCTTGGTATATTAAGTGTTATGGGTGAAAATAGTGTAACTGCATTGAAATGCTTAGTGCTCCATTTTGTTTCTCTTTATTCCCTTCTGTTTATAAATTACTCAGTGTGGAACAAACATACAAATACCGTAATGGAAAATCTAATTTTCCATACAATTCTGAGTTCTCCAGACACATGAATTCCTCTGGACACCTATGCTGATAATGACTTGTAGATTAACATCTGTGTTATATCTGCCTTAAAGAAAGAAAGTATGGCATTTTCTTGCATATTTGTTATTCTTTCAGACAATCATATCAGAGGAAGAAAACTATTCATCCCATAAATGGTTGCACACTCTTACTTGGCTAAATAGGCACTGCTCCTGAAGGTGCCCCCCAGTGAATCTAAGCAGAAGTATATGATTAAACGGGGAGCGCAAAAACCCAGACCCACTATACAGACCAGAACCCAAAAGACACATAACCCTGAGATATGGGATATACAAAATGCTAAAAGTAAGAGATATGAAAGCTAAGTGTGGTAATAAGGACGGGAAGAGATGCAGTGTTGGAGGGACAAATCAGTCAGTCCAGTCAGTGTGCAGCAGGCAGCAGCAAAGCATTACCAGCAGAGCTAAGGGTTGGTCAGATTATGAAACACGGCTCATTGTCTTCAATGAGTGTTATTGGTGTTTGTATGTCAGCTGATGTTGATCAGCTGGAGGTGTGCGTGACTACAGTGCAGAGTTGCTGCGGTGCTTCATTGGTAATCATCTCAGTAACTCTCTCACTGAGCAATAATTATGTTTGTTTTATTAACTCTCTGCCGATTATGTAAGCTTCTAACACCACCTGTCTCGCACAATGTATGAAGGCTGTAATTCCTTAGCTGATCTGACTCAAATGGATTTCCGGCTTTGTCATTTATCTCTACTACGTTTCTGCCTGTTTTATATTTTTGCTGCTGCTTATAATTAAGTTGTCATGATCTGCTTCGTCTATTACACAATTTCATCGTGTTCTGTGAGTGTAATTTGTCTTTCATTTACAGCACATATTTGTGCACACAAGATAGATTTTATAATAATTTATAAATAGCAATTGGTCATAAATTGACCTGTTTTGATTACATATAACTAAATGAAAACAATGCAACTGTTTGTTTTCACAAATTAATCACAATTTGGCACATATTGCCTTTTTCAGGATGAAAACTACAAATCATCTGTGTGACATAACATATGGTGTATATGTCATTCAGAGGAATTTGATTAGCTATCTTTTGTCTTCTTCTCTACCCATGACTCTGTCCTGCTTCTCTCCAAACCAAATGTCACTGCTGTAGGGGGAGAGCACTGCTGTTTTTTGCAAGGCACTCTGTATGTGTTGCATTTTGCGATCCTTACAATGTATTTGCAATTATTACGGTTAGAAATGTCTCATACACCAGAAATGGAATCCATTGGCTTACTACTGTGAAGAAAGATACAATCCATGGCTCCTTCCTGGGCGGAAAAGCCACTACTAAAAAGTTAATATGCATAACATAGTGGTGGCTGTAGTTCAAAATAGAACATTTTATCTTTGCAGACGTGGTAATGCAACCATCATAACCATGAATAGCCCTCCTAACATTAAGAATTTAAGCTATTTTGAATCAAATCAATAGTAAAGGGTATGGATATAAAAAAGTGGCTCACTTAAAGTGGCTATATATATATATATATATATATATATATATATATATATATATATATATATATATATATATATATATATATATATAGGCTAATTAACTGCTTATGTGACAATACAATTTGTTTTGGTTAAAATCAACAAATAAACGTGAAAATTAATTGTGATCAATATATTGATCAAAATAATTGTGATTATCATTTTGGCCATAATCGTGCAGCCCTAATGGTGTAAATTTTTTTATCGCGAGATTAACGTTCTTTTTGGCATAGCAAACTTCAACAAAAAACTACAACACCACACCGGATCTAGCTAGACCGGAAACAAAACAGGCACGCCGCACACACTTGTTTGGGTTTGCGAGCCGGCCAAAGAGTAGTAGGCTAACGTTACGTTTTGAGTGGATGGCGAGTGCGAGATGCTGAAATGGATGCCAATAAGATTCGGAATGGAAAGTTTACTTTTCAAAAGTGGCCAAATGGTTCCATTGACAAGACCAAAGTGATCTGTGTGTTTTGTCGTTGTGAACTGAGCTATCATCGCAGCACGTCCAGTCTGAAATACCACTTGATGGCCAAGCACACAGCTAGATGCGAATTCTCCGCCCCCTCGTCAAAGCCAGGCGACAAAAGCACAAAACAAGCAGATCGACTTTTACATGTTAAGAGCATTAAAATGAGAAAAAATAATGGGACAAAACAGAAATCTAGGGACATTTAGAATAGATGGAAATGTGTGATTAATTGCAAGTTAACTATGACATTAATGCGATTAATCGCGATTAAATATTTTAATCGTTTGACAGCACTTACATCTATATACATACAGGTATAGGTAGTCTACTGCATTCAATCAGAGCGGACTGGCAGGTTAAATTGTTCGTCCTACACAAAGAGTATGCCAGGCAGACACACAGCTGACAGGCTAGGACTGACAACCAGAATTACATTGGCCTAAACTGTGTCCTGAAGGATACATTGTGAGTCCAGCTTCCTGGACTCCTTGTGACATACTGTTTCTTCCTCCAACCTGAAATCCTCCAACCCTAGACAATGTGAGAACAAATGTTGTCTGCTCATGCGCAGTATTTTCGAGGATATTTTGAGACATAATGGCCCTCATTTATGAAATGTGCATACGACCTAAAACAGGCGTAGGATGGGCGTACGCCGATTCCTACGCAAAGCTCGGCATTTATCAATTTGAATGTGAGCGTAGGCTGCGATAAAATCTCACGTCTGATCTGAACTCGTGTACGCAAGTTTTTGAGTCATTGTGGACTTGCGGTGCAGCATATAATCAGTTTATCAGGATAAAGAAAAGTCATCAGTTGATCACTTATCAGCAGTGTTAGGCAAGTTACTTTTAAAAAGTAATTAGTTACAGTTACTAGTTATGAAATGCTCAAATGTGACCCCACCTCCACCTACTCCTCCTTAATGGAACTTAAAATACATGTGCATGTTCAATTATTTATGATAAATCTGAATATTAGAGGTGCAACGATGAATCGATTAGTTGTCAACTATTAAATTAATCGCCAACTATTTTGATCATTTTTTATTTAAAAAAATAAGATTTCTCTGATTCCAGCTTGTTAAATGTGAATATCTTCTAGTTTCTTCTCTCCTCTGTGACAGTAAACTGAATA
The DNA here is from genome assembly GCA_023566125.1 of Zingel zingel. NCBI lineage: Eukaryota > Metazoa > Chordata > Actinopteri > Perciformes > Percidae > Zingel > Zingel zingel. Next base: position 14,406,833 of record CM042328.1, on the reverse strand, counting down.
TATTTGAGTTTTGGACAAAACAAGACATTTGAGGATGTCATCTTAGGCTTTGGGAAACACTGATCCACATTTGTCACCATGTTTTGACATTATTATAGATCAAACGACTAATAGATTAATCGAGACAATAATCGACAGATTAATCGACTATGAAAATAATCATTAGTTGCAGCCCTACTGAATATTATAATGAAATGGACACTTAATACAATACATTATTAACAGAAACAATGTACACAAATCTAAACTATTTTAATATTGCTGTGGGACAAAGTGAGACTAGCCTCCAATCAAATGCCATGTATGTAGATATTATGTTTATATAGTGAATCAATACAAATAACACACCTCAACAGGCCACAACTGGGCAAAATTAAATTATGCTTGATAAGCACTATACCAAAAATAAATAACAAATATATACACTATTTATAGTGCAAATAACATAAGGTGTGTGTGTGTGTGTGTGTGTGTGTGTGTGTGTGTTTGTGTGTGTGTGTGTGTGTGCGTGCTAGAGTGAGGGAGAAGTGAGAGAGTGACGGTGATTAGCTTTTGAGTAAGTACCGACTCTAGAGTCATATAGTAAGAGAAACAAAGTGTCTCCCCTGTTCTTTCTGACCACGGTGGAAAATCTGTAGCAGGAAAAGTTAACCCTCTCCTTGATTTCATAACGCCATACCTGTCTCTCTCTCGTTGACTGACTTGCTTGTGTTGTTCATTGTGCGTCTGACTATGCGTGCTTTCGAACACCCGACCAACTCTACCTCTGATTGGCTAACCATGACATTTTACTCAACCTCAGCCAATCGTCAGCATTTATGCGCTTGCGTCGTGCACGGCCCACTAACCAAGGAAGAACAGTAAAAAAAAAGTATTTGCCTCTCGGCTCAGACTCAGAGATCTAGTTGGTCTGATGAGAAAAAAAACAGCTTCAAATATAGTAACGCACCGCATTTTTTGGCAGTAACGGCGTTATTAAGATGGGAAGAGTAATCAATTAGATTACTTGTTACTGAAAAAAAGTAACGCCGTTATTTATAACACTGTTATTTATAACACCGTTATTTATAACGCTGTTATTCCCATCACTACTTATCAGCAATGGCAGATCTGGCTCTTTTATAGGACCTCTATGCGCCGGTACAACAGGTGGAGCGCTCCATCAGATTGGTTAAGGGCAGATAGCTCTGTCTTGCATCAGTGGGGGGACCCTACTATACACGGCAGAAAAAGTCTGCAACATTGTTTAGCCTGTGGGGTTCTGCACATCACGCAGGAAAACAGGGTGCCATAAATGTAGTGATGGAGCCAGACGACCTGATGCCCAGAGAGCAGTGTCCAGCACCGCCCCAACTGGGCTATACGAATGAGACAGGATATTATTCCTTGCTTTTTAAAAGGTATAGTGTTATGTCTGGCAATGATACTCAATACAGGAAACCTGACGATGCACAACATTTTTATTTATTCTTCAGGTTTTCGTTTCTCTTTTAAAGTGTCGTTAATGGCCACAAGTGAACAATGAAAAAAACATGAGTAAAATAAAAGACACTGCATAAACTCCGCTACTGTGTGTTCATTTAAATATAGGTACACCATGTAGGCCTAAGAGATTGCAATATAAACCTGTATATTACTTTTAGGACTATAGTATATGTCAAGGATGTGTAAATTAAATAAACTTCAACTGGAGTCTGATTTAACACTGTTGACCGCATCAGTGATCTCTTTCCATTGCGCATTCTTTCTACAGCCTTTAATACCAGTTTTCAGGCTGCCAAATAATACACACATTGGTGCAAATGAACCTGAGATATCAGGGTTTCAATCTCCACCTCTGAAAAGTGTCGCTTCTTAGCCGGAATACGTCTCACCATGTCGTAAATTGTAGGGGCGAGGCCTCAAAACCCAGAATATATTGGGGCGTGATATTTAAATTACGATCGTTTCAAGCCGCTGCATTTATCAATGTACGACCATTCTTACGCTCTGATTGGTGTGATACGAACGTTTCATGAATCATACGTGAAGCCTGTCGTAAGAGGATTTCTGCGCTCATATCTGCGCTGGTTTCTACGTTAGGTTGATAAATGAGGGCCATTGTGAGGCTCTAAATTATTTTAGGTTTGGTCCCTTTTCAATGAAAAATGTGTACAATTTCATCTGTAAAACAATTCCTTAATTGTAGCCCCATGTTTAACTGTGAGACAGTGTGAGTCAACCAGGCTATCAGTTGCCACCGGCTGTCAGTGCCACAGAATAATCACCATAATCCCACCACACCAGCCGTGGCAGCCCCTGCCACGCTGCTCGGAGGGTGCTCATCTTTGAAGAGCTGGAGTGCAATCAGCAAAGGAGATGGGGGTTAGACATCAATTTACACCCTGTTGGGCCGCTCTCCAACCGATCTTGGATTGAGACTGGAAATAGAGAGAGAGAGAGAGAGAGAGAGAGAGATGCTGTGATGGTGGAGCAGCTGCAGCAGTAGATTACATTATGAGAGAGAGGCTGATTGATACAGAAGGATGGTTAATTTGGATGACAATGGCAGTTATAAGAACAGTTTTTGAGAGCTGTGGGCACAAGTGTGTGTGTGGTGTGAATGAGTGTGTGGGTCTGTGTTATTCAGGATGTGATCATTTCACAGCATTGGGACTACTAAAATTGTTGTCCTGTGGTTTTTACAATAGCTATGTTATTTCTCATTAACGTCACCTACTAGATTCTTTTAAGTTAGGACAAAAGCCCCCCCTGTATTTCCTGTGTTATCATTTAGTAACACAAAGCAATATTGACAAATGTGCACTGCATTTTATTAGGTGCCTATATTGTTGGTAGCAAGCAGGTAGCCATTATGACAAGCTGGTGATGTTATCCAACCGTTCCAGCAGCTGTTGGCAGGAAAATATTAAACCCCACCTGGAGTTTCTTTGTGACAGTCTGGTGTGTTGTGTCTAAAACACAGTCTAAATCATCTTTGACTGTTAACAATTAGCCTGAGTTGGAAAGTCCTCGCAGAGGGTTGCTCTGCTAGAGCAGAGACAAACAGATGAAACAAGGGCTCAATTTAACTTAAATTCATTGCAGTCTTTAACTTTAGAAAACTAATCTCTGTGTGCCTGCCAGTTTGTTTGATCCATTGGCCCGCTTCTTGCTCTGCTGGCTCCTTAAGTGCCACCTCTAAGTGATTTATATGCTACTAATTTGTTGGCACGTGGAGGCGGTGACTCCTCTGTTGCCTTCTGGTTCGCCCTTATATCCAGTAAAAGTGAAGGAGGGAGATAACTGACAGGAAGTGCTGCATTAAAGGCGATCAGATGGCGACCAACTGTGGAAGTTAATTTTCCAATTGCACCTCCTGTGATATTCGTTGGTATAGTCACCATGGATAGTAGTCTCTGAGAACAAGTTATGTTGTATCTTGTTTGCCTTGGATGATTGTGGGAGGCACTATTCCCACAATATTGACCTTTCATTTCTCAAAATACACTCAAATTTTGAACGGATGCCGGATGACTCTTTCTCTCTCTCAGCAAATACTCTCTTTGTATATTTGGTGTGGCTAGTCCTCTTAATTTTTTTTCTCCTGTCATTTGGCCCAATTGAATTGGAAGTGAAGCGAATTTTCAAGCTGTTCTAAGTTTCCAACTTTATAGCCTGCAGATTGCTTTAGAGGACATCCTGGATAGAATAAAGTGAATTCTAAAGCAGAAGTGACAGTGACTTGTTTACACTGAAGAACCACTAGTTATCCCTGCGACTGCTGACTTCATTATCTGTCTAACAACTCCTTTGGGATGTAATGGAATAGGGTGTGAATCATGGCATGTGTGGGTGTGTGTGTGTGTCTGTGTGGGTGGGTGGGTGGGTGTGTGTGTATATGTGTGTGTAAGAAAGATCGCTTGTGTACTCACAAGGACCAGAGCTCCCTTCATGGATGGCAAAATGGGAAAGAGCCTCCAGAGTGAGGACTTTCCACAAACTCTTCTGTGACAAGATTGGTCCTGTGAGTCAGTATGTATGGCCTTCAGGTATTGCTAAAGGCAGAGTTGGTAATTATTTCCAATATACACTTTTTTATATACTGTATCGTTTGAAATTGTCTTTACACCCAGACAGCAATAACTAACTTATGGGACGACCACGAGGTTGCAGCCTTTTAAGCGGTTGTTGCAGTAATTTTAAGCCGACCAGAGGATGGCCCTCAGTTGTATACAGAGGATTGCAAGGTTGTACTGTTATACTACTACAATTATGAAATAATCTCTCTCCTGTCATTTCTTTACTGTACAAGTGTCAGCCTTTGTTGAGTAAAAAGTCTGATTTAGGTTTATACAATTAATAGTTAAATAATGCTGCCTTGTGATACAATTGTGTGGTATGGCTTGTTGGTAGGCCTACTGGTATTAAAATCTGATAGCCCCTCTGTGTTTAGAGTAACCATCTGTTTTTGTTTTGACAATCCCCCACTGATCATTTCAAAATTAGGCTACATATTTACTTAAATGTTGGATAGTGCCGTAATTGATTTGTGTTTCTTTTCATAATTGTTTACATGGACAAAATTATAAAATAACACATCACATGTCCCCCTAACAGTTTCACCACCATCTACACGGGATGGCCTGGAAGTGTCCATGACGCCAGGGTTCTTAGGAATTCCTGTATCTTTGCAATGGCAGAGGGAGGGGAGCTTTTTCCACCAGTACATTTTTCTTGTCATTTCACTGTGTCTCTCTCTCTCACACACACACACACACACACACACACACACACACACACACACACACACACACACACACACACACACACACACACACATACATCATATTTGGAAACAGTACCTCACTTTAATATTGCAGTTTTGTTACAACATATAAAGGAGATTAAAATGTTTACAGAAACATATTATAACATCTAATTAATTCAACTTCTCTTATTTTCCATCGCCAAAGGATAAAGTGGAGATTAACGGTGTCCAAGTACCAATCTTGATGCTTGGTGACCCGGCGTACTCCATGCGGAGCTGGCTGATTAAAGGGTACACTGACACAGGGAACTTGACAGTGCAGCAAAGGTACTTCAATGAGCAGCACAGCAGAGCCAGGGTGACGGTGGAATGTGCATTCGGCCGACTGAAGGGGCGATGGAGATACCTGGGGAAATGGCTGGAGGTGGACATCTCTACTGTCCCTACCATCATAAGTGCATGCTGCACTCTCCACAATGTGTGCGAGAAGCATGATGAGGCCTATGAGGAACCTGGTCATGCTATTCTTCAGGACAACAGGATAGCAGAAGGAGGGGCACAAGATACTGCTGAGCCAACAAGAGTCAGAGAGGCACTGACAGAGATTTTTTACAGCCAACACTGATTCACAAAAGAAAATGACAATGTTTAAACATAACATTTTCAAAATGTGGAGTAACAAAAAAATGTTTTCAATACAAATGGTGAAAATTTTGTTCTGGAATAAAAATAAAATTCATCACTGTTAAATTCTCAGTTGTGCAGGTTTATGTAAACAACTATAATAATCGTGATCAAATTTTCCACACAAGGATATTTCTCTGCCCGCTTATTTCTATGTTCTACTTTGAATAAATATTCCGAAAATGTTCATGTTCAAAATAAAATTATTCTGTCGGTTCAATAACACTACATAACGTTAAAACAGTAACCTGAAATCAAACTGTTAAAGATAATCTGAACTTTAATTAACCTTCATAATGACGGATACACTTTTCATAGATTGACCGACCAACAATACTGAAAAAAATTCACAATATCGTGATCTGATTTATTTTTACTCATCATCTGGAGGTCGGTAGAAGGGTGGATGTCCTGAGGCCTGGCTGAAGGGCTGCTGAGCTGGACCTTGAGGGTGTGCTGACACCTGGCTGAAGGGCTGAGGTAGATCTGGAGGATGTGCAGGGGGATGGTTGAAAGGTAGAGGTTGAGCCAGATCTTGCAGGAAAGGCTGGTTCGTTGTCTCGTTAGATGGTGGAGACTGAGGTGAACCCATGCAATTTAGGGGCCTGAGAAAAGCTGTAAAAGGTAGGCTGAGGCGGCAGTTGTCTCGGATTGTACTGTGAGGACTGGAGTGGTGCCTGGTAGAAAGGTGGACAAGGGGAATTTGACCTTGCAAGAAACTGTGTGAAAATGCTGTCAAACTCTGCCTTGGACAGCATTTTGTTTTATTGTTAAACTGTATGGAAAATGAGCGGTGATGTTTAATTACCTTTTTCACGTTTCGTTATTCTAAGGTGCCGTCTATGTGCTGGATTTTTCCTTAGCAGAGGTTAGCTACCAAATAAACCCACTGACGGTGACTTTATTGTTCATATTTTGGCACAATGTATAGTAATGACAGTAATAGTGGTCATAGTGAGTGAAAATGTGATGTGAGATGCACGTCATATTATGTATCTGGAATTGTTCATTAGCTGTGTAACACATGTGTGATATCTGTAAAGCTGAACCGACTCGCAGTAGTAAAACAGATTTTATTCTGATTCAAAGACTCTTTCTGTGAGAGAAAGGACACTAACATTATATCCTGAAATGTAATTGTAAGATTTACTGTATGATGCTTTTTAGAAACTATTGCAAATCCCCCCCCCCCCCAAAAGGTTAATGAGTAATCGTGTTAAATAATATTGACCAAAATAATTGTGATTATTATTTTTTCCATAATCGAGCAGCCCTGGCATACTGTAAAATTGCCTTATTTTGACCATATCTAGGGCTATCTTTGCCAACTGAAGGGGAAGATCTGAGGACAACCAGAGGGGAAACATCCCAGGTATACATTCACAAACATGCAAGCTAAGGGGGGGTCCCTTAAGGTAGGAGAGCAATCCGTATGCCTGGGGAGGAGCGTAGTGAGCAGAGGGTATGGTCCAACTCGCTGGTTGCATGTGTTTCTCAAAGTGAAGATTTTCTGTTAACAGTTCAGTTGACAACTTTGTGGTTGGCAGAACTGATATAGCTAGTCTTTTGTGGGTGCTTCTGACAGGGATGTGGATGTTCTATGCCAAAGTTATTGCCAATGGACCTGGATAACTGTATGAATTAATTTGTAGCAAGGCTTGTTTTCAAGGAATTGGGCTCAGGTGTGTCTCATTCCATGTGCTAATTGGATAGAACCCTCACCTCAATCACACCAATTGGCCTAGGAGCAGCTTGCGGCACTGGACTCAGTGCAACTCTATCTGGGCCAGCTTGGGGCAATTTCCACAGTCCAGACTGATGTTGTTCCCTTTGGGGCACATATTACCATTTAACAACGTCGGACAAACCGGTGTGGCTTAAGTCCTGTATTAGATGAACAAGCTGTGTAGTGTAGTGCACATGGATCTTTTCAGTCAACAGCAAAATCAAGCTGTGGTTCTGTACTTTTTTCTCTATAAATAGAACTTTTTATCAGTGGTGATTAAAAAGAGTATTGTCCATTAAGGGTGTCACGATTTCGATTATAAATCGAAATTAACCGAAATTAACTCACAATCTCAAATAAAAAAATGGAATCGTCGATGCTGCCACGCCCCCCGTCATGTCAAGCAGCCACCCAAGCCCCCAGGAACTTAAAGGAGAACTCCGGGCAATTTTTACGTTAATCTTGATCGCTATACTTTTTTGAGTACTGTCTATAGCAAAAAACACGAGCCAAATTGGTGCTAGCAACATCGAGCTGGACTAATGCCCAGAGACCAAATTATGTTTGTGCCCTGTACAGTAAAATAGTGTTTTAGACGGCTAGCTGTAGTCTCGCTAAGTCCCGTGGGAATTCAGTTGTAGCAGGAGAAAGGTAAATAGCAGTGTGCATGTTGGAGGAGCGTAGTGTGTGAAGATCGGAGTTGTTCACAAGGGAAGAAGCTTGGAGTTCAAAAAACAAGTGTTGATATACTGTGGAAAAGATATGGTTCGCGTTTGTGCCTTTCCGAATTGTGAACACTATTTTAAAAAACACAATTTTACTGTACAGGGCACAAACATAATTTGGTCCGTTTCCATGTAGTTACATAGTCACTAATATGGTCATAACCACTACATTGCTCAATTACCTATTTTTGAGGGTGAAATAAAATACCAATTTTCGCGGCGAAGGCTTGAACGGTCTTCTGGAAGACATCCACCAGACCAGCGGGCGCTCGTTGGATTGTTGTCGGCTGCGTGAAGCCAGGAGGGCGGGGAGGAGGCAGAAGCAGGGACGCCGGCCGGACCTGCTAGCCCGCCTAAGGAAACCACAACGATCGACACGGACAAGACTCCTACTCACCAACGCCAGATGGAATGCACACAAAATGGATATTTATGCTACAAATACACACGGAACTGCTGCTTGATGATTATTACCGAAGACTGGCTGGACACACTCACTCATCCCAGACGTCAGCTAGCAGCTAACAGGGTAGGTGAATTTAAACAATGGCTAAGTTGCTAAACGCATCTTCTTGTCATGTAAGGGCCCTGTTCATGTTGCACAGACATTTTAATTGCATTTTGTGTCTGTTAAGAGGCACAAAGGCACTCTTTATGATATGCCCCCAAAACTGCCGTTTTAGCTAACTGGGAGCTCTGGGCATTAGCTACAGTAGCTTGATGTTGCTAGCACCAATTCGGCTCGTGTTTTTTGCTATAGACAGTACTCAAAAAAGTATAGCGATCAAAATTAACGTAAAAATTGCCCGGAGTTCTCCTTTAATGCAACCATGGGCTTAGCGGCCAACGGTGGAACTGCACCCCTCTGACCCAGAAAGGCTTTTCCCATAGACTTTGCATGAAGAAAGAAACTTCTATATTTTCATTTTATTTTTTGGGGGGTACATCAACTTACCAGCCCGAACACTTAAGGGTCCTTGTTTAAAACATCACGTTTTAATTTTTTTAAACATTCACTAGTAGCTGAATCCAGAGTTATTAAACTAGGCATGATGAATGCGCATAATGAACGCGAGCAGACCCACGGGACTGCGCCTGCCCACATCGCCTTGCACGCCCCCATTTCACATTCTGCTAAGACCGCTGTTCTGCGAAGTGTCTGCCCTCCCTCGGCATTGTTGGCAAATTTTTATTTCTTTTTACTTTATTGACAAATTGTCAAGTTTCCAATTGACTGAAAATATAAGTTATTGTTACATTATGTTGTTAATAAATGTTTTAAATTTGACAATGTGGTGTGGTACATTGCAAACAAAGGTCAGATATTATATTGCATAAATGTCTAGTCTTAAAATGGCATAGCAACCTGGGCTTTCAAAAAAAAAAAAGTGAAAATCGAATCAAGGATTTGGAGAATCGTGACACCCCTATTGTCCATTAGGGGGCTTGAACGCGACGCTTCTTCGCCCTGATTAGCATTTTACAACCAATTTATGTTCTTCAGATACCTACAAATGCAGGAATAGATGGAATAATATGTTCAACATGTGACAAGCTTAAGTTATGTGTTGTATTTAAAAGGGCTGGCTGGAAGGTCATCAGAGTGCAGTTTCCGACAATGGTCAAAAGAAGAGGAATTACTTGAAATTTCCCAATTTCAAGTGACGTAATCAGTATATTCCATCAGTGGTGAGGGCCCTTATGTCCCTGGTTATCACTGTTATGGGCCCTGAGCAACAGAGCGAGACCAATATATATAATGCCACCCCTGTGCCCTGTTTCTCGGAGGGAAGACCGAAATCTCTGAAAAAACGTCTGTCTTCACTTTATAGCTGGATTTATGTCTCAGTGGGTTGTATCTTTTCCAGTTTAATGACATAAGACTGGAGGATTCCCGTCGGAATCTTTTGTCCTGCATAGAGCCTGTTTTTCTTTGCTCAAATCAGACGCAGATTGATTTGCCTTTAACCTCCATATGATGAATAAAAATTGGTAATGTTCACAGTGGCACAATGATCAATTGTGCTGTGGTTACAAGCACTACAGCACAAATGATTGACAGGTTTGGATGATGAGAAAAAAACTAGAAAATTCCATTTACAGTATTCATAAATGTGCTGTGAATAAATTGTATTTTTCAGAGCTATGATACTAGCAATGCTCAATTCATTCCATTTTTAAACACTTTCCTTAATTGGGACCAAATCAAATTGTAAATGAAGCTTACTTAACGAAAAAGTCCTTTTTGATTTCAAAGCATTTACCAGTTTCTCTCCATTCTGTGCTCTATATCCTTCTTTCATTTACAACCTTATTTTCAGCAATGAACATGTTAGCCAGTTTCTGCAGAGATGCAGGGAACTCTAATTTGTCAGTACGCCTTGGTTGAACAGATTCATATTTCCTGTCTGTTTCTTTTTAATGCACGCCTCCCTATGAAGTGAGTGACAGTGTGGAGGATCGGGACATCACTGCAGCCAGGAACACAGGTGATTAACGAGTGTTTGTGGAATCGTGCTGAGAATATAGTTAGGGTGTGTTCATGTGTGTGACTATTTACTGGGGAAGTGTGTCTATACCCGTGATATGTGCACATGCTTAAGTGCCTATGCATTTCTATTACAGTCAACAGCTTTGTTTTCAACACATCCATAATTCTGTATAAATGACAGCTGTTTGTAGTATGAGAAGATTGTATAGTACTTAGATAGAAGAGATAAAGGCAAGGGAAACTATTTACTCTTGAAAGGTACTCAATCAATATGCTGTATCTTAATTAAACCCTGCATGAAATCATTGAGTGTATTAATGATGGGTATATGTTTATGAGATAATGAAGAATGGCACCTAATTAAAAAAGAACATTTTATCAAAGCTTTCGCAGTTTTTTCATTGTGACAGAACTGCTATGTTTACATTTAAAGAGACTGAGAAGCAAAAATGAGCTCTCTCATACAAACGATTATTGCCATTTTCAGTATTTAGAAAAAATATCTCTATATTTTAACAAACATTATTTGAACTTTACCCACACTGAAGTTTACCTTAACTCATTTAGACATATACTTAGACATAGAGAACATTTATAGATACACACTGACTGTATAATATAAATCCAATACTGCTTCAAGACTCTATATAGTCCACTCCGTGCTGTTTACGTTGGTCAAAATAAGTACTCTTATAAGTTTCGGTAGAAACTTCAGGGCACCTTGGTTTTTCAAATCAATTCCTCAACTTTCTATATAAAAGAATGTGTATTACAGTATAAAGCAGCTCTGCACTCTGGAGTCAAATAGCTGGATCTGCGGACAGCGGACTCCTCTCTTATTTTGTGAAGTTTCCCGAAGATAAAGCCACAATCGATCCACTATTCATCATGCCGCTCTCGCCCATCCTCCCCGTCTTTTGACCTACACTGCCCAAGTAGACTACACTCAACTGCTGCCCTTCTTTGTCTCACCGTCACTCCCAGCTTTCCTCCATCTCTCTCTTTTCTCCCCACAAACTATTTAATGCATCATTTATTTGTTCCATTACCCTCCAGACAGCAAAGCAAATATGTTGGTTATTGTAAGAACAGGCTCCAGAAATCAGCTTAGAGCAGAACACCATGTTCTCTAATGCTTGTAAATTTACATCAAGCACAGCAGATTATACGATTAACTGTAAGATTTACTCAATAATGGGTAATGTTCTGATTGCAGAAGTTGCTGGATGAATAACATTACCTGCTGAAGTTGTGCTGTGAGCTAGGTAAAATGCAAAGCATTAAGCAATGTCAAATAAATAGATTGCTGCACATGCTCTGACTAATTGTTGCTTGCAGGACCCTTTCTGAGTGACTGATGCATGCTTTGACAGCTGAGCTCAAATTCGTTTTGGACTATGCATTGACAGGTGTTCCTATAAACATGAATGTATATAAATTTAGACATCTACATTCATAATCGTGTGTTAATGTCATGTTGCTTATCTCTGAGTTTGCAAGGCTGCCTCCACCTATTAGTGTGGGCCCTGAGAGGGAGGAAACAAAAGGAAACTAAACATGAGTCCTTGCCAAGACTATAGGCACTCGTCAGGGAAAATATATTAATTCAAGTAGTTACCGCAACTGGCAGCATTTTCTCTAATGGCGGTCTCCGGTCAATACAGTGTATCTCTTGGTTTCAAGTGTACAAGAAGAAACCCTGCTCAGCATTATCTAAGGATATATTTTTTACAAGAAGATTAAGTTATTTTCCCCTTTTTTTGTTTTTACCTCTAACTAATTACATATAGCTTCACAAAACAAAAGCAAAACTAAACCATAAACTTGTTTTTAGCCCTGGACTGGACTGTACTGTACATCAGTCTTGGGAGACCATCTATCTAAAATATATTTTCTAAACTGCTCATATTTCATTATGTTACGATACAAAAAAGAGTTTTCTGATCTCAATCCCTCATCGTTTTATAATGTGACAGGGATGGTTCAAGGAGAGTTAATTGTTAAAATTACTTGTTCAGTATTTGCACTGATATTAATTGTGACATATTCTAGTAGCTGAGCTCATTCTCCTTTTTAGTTGTTTAGCATGTGCATTATGTGCATTGCTGTTGAATAACAAGCTGTACAATATGGATTCTCATGTTTGAGTATTGTGAGTGTTATGGGCTGAATTGATTAACTCTCTGGGGATACTGGTCCTTCGTGTATACCTAATTTTCCACCACTTCAGCTGATAGAGTACACAATAATTTTTTTTTTTATGAAGACTTGAAAGAGACTTGAACCCTAATCAGTTTTATGCTCTGGTAATTGTTAGTTGTTACACAGCATTTCAATTGCTTTAATTGCTTTAATGAAAGGCTGGTAATATTCCAGAAGAAGATTTCTCTGTAGCTGCTCTTCATAATAGCACTACATGCATGAAGGCACTTTTCTGTACAAAAAGCTGCTTAACATTTAAGAATAATCATAACATATAATATAAGGAGGGAATTCTTTAAGGTGGGATATGGAATTCTAAATATCCTTCTTGCTCACCCTGATCATTCTAAGTCAGCAGTGCTTTCACTGTGCTGAAGAGCTGGATAGGATTTGTGTAAATCCTACTTGTGTGGACACACACACACACACACACACACACACACACACACACACACACACACACACACACACACACACACACACACGTGAGTATTTGTGAGGTGAGACCGATGGTGCTGTAAAACCGCTGCATGCTCTGAAGGTACGCGCCATGGTTAATTTAGCTTTCATAATGAGATGGCCGAGAGGAGGAGAAGACTGTGGGGGCAGTGCAATACAGAGGGATGAAGCAGAGCAATGTTGCAGGCAGACTGTGGACAATGCAGTAAGACAGAAGAAACTCTTTGCAAGCTATACAGTGTACTAGGAAAGCTAAATGTTTGAGGGGAAATTAGAGAATTGGAAAATTTGACGAAGAATATGCAGAGAAGGGAGGGAAAATTAGATAGATGAGAAGAAAAGACTGCAAGTGCTGTGACAAGTGCTCTTACACTGTTTTGTTAGAGGAGGGAGGAACAGATCAGTCTCTATGGATTTAGGCCATTTGTAAAATAGACACACACACACACAGTGCGTTTCACTATCTTTGTGGGGACCCGTCATTGACATAATGCATTCCATAGCCCCTTACCCTAACCATCACAACTAAATGCCTAACCTTAACCCTTACCCTCACCCTAACCATAACCTAATTCTAACCCTAATCCTAAAACCAAGTCTTAACCCTCAAACAGCCCTTTAAACTTGTGGGGTCCAGCATTTTGGGCCCCACAAAGCTGGTCGGACCCCACGAATACAGTTAAACGAGAACACACACACACACACACACACACACACACACACACACACACACACACACACACACACACACACACACACATTTATACCTACATGGTCAAAAGAAAGAAGAAATAAAATATAAATAATTAAATGTACGTGGCACCATAGTTTATATATCATCATTTTAAATTATTTAAAGTATACTGCGGAGGAATCAATGCTGCACATTATTTATGGGGAAACATTAATTTTTTGAGAAGTTCACTTTGTAACCTGTAAAAGTTCCAAATATGTTTAATATTTCTGTTATTCGTGGTATGCTGCTGCTGATATTGGGTCAGAAACAAATAAATAGTAATAAACAAAGAGTAATAAATGATCAGCACATAACAAAAGGTGATGTTGTGTATCATATCTAAGAATTCCTCGATTTAAACTGGCAGATTTAGGTTCAATAGATAGACGAGCACCTTTTACGCTGAAGTTGTTTTGTCAGTGTTTATGTGCAGTTGGCATTATGTCCTTGAATTTTGTGCTTTTCTAAAATAAACACCCCCTCAATTCCATCCAGGATTATATTATATGATATTAATGAGTCTGTTCAGGCTTTGGAAGCACAGGGAGAAAAAAACAAACAGTGTAGGTCTCAGCTCATCTCTTTGACCCTCTAATAGGTTGATCTTTCTTGTAACGAGCCCCACCATTGTTTACTCAATTAGGGAGAACACTCAGTGATCGAAAGTGTCTCCCTGTAATATTGAAGGTACCATTACGTAAGGGGGGGGTGGGTCTGCATTTAATTGATAAATAATTAATAATAAGGCCAGTGTTAAATTATTTAGCTTCCTCTACTAAGTGAGGGAAGATTGCATGCTAGTACTACTTTTAATTGAATTGTTTATCATTCAGACTTGGCTTTGTTGGAATTCTTATAACTACACCTACTTTTTTTTGGAAACAAAAGGAAATATTTAGATTAGATTCAACTTTATTGTCATTGTGCAGAGTACAAGTACAAAGACAACAAAATGCAGTTTGCGTCTAACCAGAAAGTGCAATGTGATATACAAAGTATAGACAGGTGGTGCATAGACAGGACAAGACATATGCTGTATATGTAAAAAAAACAAAAAAAAAAAACAAATAACATTATTTCACCCCTTTTGAATTGAAGATAGTATTTGGGGCCAGTGATTAAGAGAAGGTAGAAGAAAAATTTAAACACAGCCAATTTAAGTCTGTTTTGGTCACAAGTTAAGTTTCCAAACTTAAATATGGGGGGTATACATCCAGATCAAGGCTGTTGACTCAAGATTGCAACAAACTCCTAAAGAACTTAATATCTAATCCAACTGAAAACTAAAGTACTCATTTACAAGCTAAATTAAAAACAACCTGTCACTCCACAAATGTTGAATATTGAAGGTCAAACTTTGGTGTATGATTAGTTGCTTCATTGTGATGCCACTTGGTACCTAAGACAAAGCCTACAAAGTTCTCATCAACTTTCAGTGATGCAAAATGGACAATTGGAAAAGAAGCTCTGAGCTGATCTGAAATTAGACTGTGGTATATTAGATGAGAAGTAATGGTCAGAGCTGACAGTGGTGAAGGAAAGTGAGGGAAGAGATAACATATGCAGTAGATGGGTATGGTGCAGTGATAGTGAGCAAGAAGCTCATTAGCTTATGAAACACAGGATGAATAGAATGTCATGCTCTTGTGCTCCAAATGCCATGGTGTTAGAGCTATGTATTTCCCTAAATGTCTTGAAAAAAATATTGAAAATATTAAGATTGCCAGAAAAAGGATCACATTCCATTGCAAAATTAGAACATCCTTGTGAGAAAAACTCGCAATCAGAACTTTTAAATGACAGCAGACACTGCAAAAAATCATATTTAATTTATCATTATTTATCATAATTTTTTATTGCCAAAAAATGTTATGTTTTGTGGTAAACGTACTACTGATACATACAAAGGGTACAAAGCTTTAGCAACACTTTATTCCTTAATCACCAAAACATCTGCATTTGAGTAGTAGAGAAAGAAAACTTAGTGAGACACTTTTTGGTCTAAAAAGGATCAATACAAGTGGAATTTGCCTTTAGTTTAAAACCTGCAGATAATTGCATAGATCTTTGTTACATCTGGCTGTCTGAATTCCTGTTGATGCTGCTTTGTTGTGCGTGTGCGTGCACATGTGTGTGTTTCAGTGCGGGCTTGGCTGGTACGTGCCAGTAAATAATTAGATCCAATGTATACGGTTCATTAAAGAACACCTAAAGTGGAAGTCTCAGTTGCCCATTCCTAAGCGAGAGGTAATTTGCAGGAGAACAGTCTACCATTCTCCATGTCAACAGGAAGCTAATTGTTGTTTGTTTGCTTTCTTTTTTTCAGGGGGATGTGAACGCGTCCTTCCAGCAGGGTATTGGCGGCGGTTGTGAGATTGGGGATGGGGACGAAAAGAGAGAGAGAGAGAGAGAGAGAGATTATTGCCTACACTAATGAGAAATTAATTACACCACAGCTGGCTGCGCAGACTGTATTAGTGGAGGCTGAACGTAGGGGGCAGCATGCGGCATCAGTAAGGCTTGGAGGAGTTTGGAGATTTGGGGCAGACAAGTTGGACTAAATTCAGTAATCGTGTAAAAGAATCAACAGCTAAGGGCAAAAAAAGATTGCCGTTTGTGATACTATAAAGCCTTTTAGTTGGCAGTGTTAAATCAATGACAAACCTCAGGTAACAACAACACGTAAAGTAGACCAACCTGAGTTGAGAGTAGTGTTAATTAACAACCTCTTTTTCCATGACTAAGACGAGACGATGACGAGACTGCACCAATGTCCAAAAACGCTGACTAACACTAAATTAACATGCATTATTGTTGACGAAAAAAGACGAGACTAAAATGTTTTGCATAAATCAAATCTCTCTTCATTTTCGTCTACAATCGTCTCTACTTTTTCATCATGAGATAGTTCTAGTGCAATGCCCGTTTGGAGCGAGTGCCTGTTCCAAATAGGCCAATTGCTTGGTTCCCAGTATTTTTTCCCCCCATAACTTTATCTAACTAAGCGCGGTTCAATCAGGCATGGCTTGGCTGCGGCCCATCTAGAGATTTGGCGTGTCCCCTTTTTTTCGTCTAGCCATCACACATCCAGGTAGCGATGTGCCCGGGCAGGGAAGGGGGGGAGCGAGGGAGGGAGGAAGCCCGGTTCAGCCTGCTGCAGAAGCCGCTACAGCACGTAGTGATGTGCCCCGGGCAAGGTAAGGAGACAGGCTTAGCCTGCTGGTGAAGCCGCTCTTAAACAGCTTGCAGAACGGCCGGAGAAATGTATGCAACCGCTGGCAACAAAACAACGTGCTGTAGAGCCCAGGAGTCCTGGCGCTCATCTAACATGTGTCTGTGTACGATTGTATTTGCATGAAGGAAGAGGCTCGATATAAAACCAGACGTGTTTAACAAAGTTGCATTCAACAAAAATCATTCAACAAGTGTATTTTGTCAGGTAATTATGACATTTAACCAATATTTGAGATGTGTGACACTATTTGACTGAAATGGTTATCAGAAATAATCTCAGAAATCATTTATTTAAAAAAAAAGAGTAAATGTTTTGACTAAAACTTGACTAGGATACCTTGAGTTCTCTTTTGACTAAAACTTGACTAGGATACCTTGAGTTCTCTTTTGACTAAAACTTGACTAGGATACCTTGAGTTCTCTTTTGACTAAAACTTGACTAAAATGACGAGACTTTTAGTTGACTAAAACTTGACTAACAAAAAAAGACTAAGACTAAATTAAAAATAAGTGACAAAATTAACACTAGTTGAGAGAACGTTATTGTTCAACAGGCTTTTTCATGCTGGCAAGCTCCCTCAGACTAACATCATCCTCTTGTCATTACAGCTGGGCTAATGTGCAGTAATGCATATGCATGTCTGACATTTAATATGTATGCACATTCTAGGTTTGCAAATATGTCTGCAAAGCTAATACAAACTGACGATACTTGTACATACTGAGGCCTAATTACCCAGGCAGGTTTAGCTGTGAGCTTGACATTTCAGGTTTTCTATCCCTTCCATATCCATTCAAATCTGACGTGAAATGAATGAAGGGGCATTTAGTGCCTTGTGGGGGCTGTGCGATGACTTTATGAATAAAGGACACACAGGTGGAACTGTAGACATACAGGCAAAGACAAATGCATTCACAGTTAAAGAGACAGGCCCAAAGACACACTGGAGAGAGGTTCAGCACACACACAAACACACACATACTTCCTGTAACTAAAACCAGTGCCCGATAAGGCTGTCTGATAATGACTTTGTCTGTAGAATACCATTTTTAGGTTACCTCCAAGAATTCAAGTGAATGCTTCAGAGCAAATAACAAGCTTATTAAGATTAACTGTAACTCAGCATTGCGGAAAAAAGGAATGCAAATGAAATACATAAATTATATATGAGTGCGCTGACAATTTCAATGTAAATGAAAAATAAATTCTAAAATTAAACTTCAGTGGCTCTTTGTACAGTACAACCATAATATACTGTATGCATGTTATAAAGTGTCTGTGATAGTCTGTATGGACGGCACCGGCCAAAAACTTGAAACACTTCAAATGTAATTTACTTAGTGCTGTCTCAGTGTGTACTGCATCAACTAAAGATTTAAACTGCACTACATGCAGTGGAGTGTTCAGGAGATTCAACAGTAGGTATTATCTTGCAGGTAGAATTGACAATGACGGGAGTTATTATTATTAATTTGTTGTTCCGTCACAAAACATTTACTTAGTATTTCATCAAAACATTGCTCTAGTGGAATGCTGCTGGTGTATTTTAAGAAAACAGAATTATTAATATACCATCATTTGTTTTGTCTTTATTTGCTGCTTCTGCTGAAAACCTATTTTTATATGTTGATGACTTAGCCATTTTGGCTTTGCATAAGAGAACACACAAAAAACAATAAGTGAAGAATTCAATGCGAATAGGAATTGACTTTTGACTAATAATATAGCATATTTTATGTGGGTCAAAACCTGGGATAAACAAACTAGGTTTGACCCGTATGTTCCTAGATGGTTAGATGTTTTTTTTAAGTTATCCAGAATGTTTGTTAGACAGTAATCCGGTTGGAGATGGTGTGGCATTAAAACCCATGGTTAAAACCCAAGGTTAACAACAGAACTAGAGTTTTGGCAAGAAAGGTGATTTATTTTTAAAGCGATTTTTCTTTGACTTTACTATAGAGGACAGTGTAGAAATGTAGGGGGGAGAGCGAAGGGTATGACATGCAACAAAGGTCCCAAGTGATATTAATGTTAAATCAAATAAACTCAACTGAAAGACCTTTTCTGTCTCACATACTGCCGGTGTGCTTGCCTTGTCTACATGCAGTGTGTACTGACAGCAGTGTGGCCTTGCAGCTAGAAACTCCATCCTCAGTGTCCGACCTGAGCAAGGCGCTGAGCACTCACTGTAAGCTACCGTAGATAAGAGCATCAGCTAGCTGACTGAAATGCATCTACATGTGTCTGTTTGCACAGATGCATCTGTGTGTGCAATTATGTGCCTGCAGAGGGTCAGTCAGTTATGAAGGGCCCCGGTAGAGTTGATATTCAATTATATGATGGAGTATTTGTGAGGCGAGACCGATGGTGCTGTAAAACCGCTGCATGCTCTGAAGGTACGCGCCATGGTTAATTTAGCTTTCATAATGAGATGGCCGAGAGGAGGAGAAGACTGTGGGGGCAGTGCAATACAGAGGGATGAAGCAGAGTAATGTTGCAGGCAGACTGTGGACAATGCAGTAAGACAGAAGAAACTCTTTGCAAGCTATACAGTGTACTAGGAAAACTAAATGTTTGAGGGGAAATTAGAGAATTGGAAAATTTGACGAAAAATATGCAGAGAAGGGAGAGAAAATTAGATAGATGAAGAAAAGACTGCAAGTGCTGTGACAAGTGCTCTTACGCTGTTTTGTTAGAGGAGGGAGGAACAGATCAGTCTCTATGGATTTAGGCCATTTGTAAAATAGACACACACACACACACACATACACACACACACACACACACACACACACACACACACACACACACACACACACAACCTCTAAAGTAGCAATATTGATCGCAAAAAGGCATTTCTCCTCACTCCAGTAATGTATTTGTTTGCTGTCATTGGTTTCTAAAGCAGAGAGCAGATGGGAAGTTATTACATTGCATTTACATCTTAATTCACTCTGCTCATCCTTTGTTAAAAAAAGATTTTGCTAATGTTATATTAACATAAATGGAAAAAGTTTTAATTAGAAGAATGTTTTCTGAGGTACTGTCTTTCAAAAGTCCTTCAATACAAACCTAAAGGTAAGCTGAGTATTTTCAGAAACACATTTGAAGCAATATATTAATGCAATATTTCTGGTTAAATTTACATATATTACTGAAAGTCTCTACTTCACCTTGCAGCTATGGATAGACTAAATACCCATAGTACTAGAACTGGCCAGAAACTAGAAGGATAGGCCAGTAGACTTCCTGCAGCCACTGCCATCCTTCTCTGAATGTCAGAAATTTGGAGAGCAGACATTTTTTCTCTGCCAAAATGAGGTCTGTAGTCTCTGTGAGAGACAGAGAAACAAAGTCTTGTTGTTCCCGATGGCACTCATTAATCTGAATATAACAGTGACTTGTTTCATATGGGTAATTCTTCCCTGCTGTGACACTCTCTACACCACTGCTGGCTTCAGGGCAGTAGGCTAGCTACCTCTACATAACAACAATGGCCCAATTACCACACACACCCGCACACAATGATGCACAATATGCACACCACGGATGTATTGTGAGCTCGCATGCATAAATTCACACACAATTCCCTACACACATATGCATACATTTCTCAATATATTCAATTATTGTTGCTTATATAGTTTTACAGTCCTTTTTTTCTGAGTGTATGCGACTTTGGAATGCAATGACAAATGATGATGTCCTGCCAAAACGCCCTGCTTCTATTTGTTGTTTTGGAAGGCAATAAGTATTCTGTTGTTTAATTTGGAGGACTTTGTAACCGTACCGTGTCTAGCATAAGTCATGATGTGTGTCAGTGGAGTACTTTGTTTTTATTGAATGAATAATCAAATTTTTCAATGCAGCGGTTTGTCGTTTGTATTGATGGTTCAACGGAGAGTGTTTCATGCTAATAAAAGAGTTGGAAGAGAGCTATTAGGTATAACCTAACAGTGTCTATGCAACGAATGACATTTACTGGCCTGGCCATCTGATATAACCTTATCCACTTCATGCTCTTCGTCACTCATGCGTTGTGCCTCTCTCTCTCTCTCTCTCTCTCTCTCTCTCTCTCTCTCTCTCTCTCTCTCTCTCTCTCTCTCTCTCTCCTCTCTCTCTCTCTCTCTCTCTCTCACATTGCATCATACCAGATGCTACGGTATGAGAGCTTTTGAAATGAATGAATGTTGGCTGGCCCCTCAGACACAGTTAGGTCATGGTTGACTGAGCCAGGTGTGTGTAATCAATGAGTCTAATTAGGAGGTTGTTTACCAAACTCCTGATATGCACTGGCCTTTTCACAGCGTTTTTCTGGGGCAGGGCAGGCCCATATGGGGATGCAGACTGCATAATCTCACCTCGAAAAAAAGCATGCAGCCACAACCAGCAGTACACACGTTGACATGCACGCCTACTAACACAAACCCCTCTTCTCATGCCTTGATTCCTTTCCCTTCCTCACCTTCTCTCCTTGTGTCTTAGTCACTCCCACCTGAGATGAGAGCAGAGGAGGCAAGGAAGAGACACAAGGAGAGAGGAGTCGAGGCAACAGTGATTTAAAAAAAAAAACTAGAACTGCAAGCAGTTACGACTGGGCCCAAGCCACCCATGCAGTCGCTCCCGATGCCCCGGGGAGCGCATGTAAGCGGAACCCAAAGCCTGGCGGTGGGGAGGCAAACGTCAGTAAATATCGAGAGGTGTGAGCCACGACATCTGTGGTACCTTGCCGTTGCAAATGTAGCGGTTAACAGTTCACCTCCATGCATATACAGACTACCTTTAACAATTCTCTACAATAAAACTTCTTAACCCCCCTGACCATAGGGGACAGCAGAGAGAAATGAGAGAGTGACTGAGAGGATGGAGGGGGGGGAGGCAGGTGTGGTGGTTGAAGAAGCAGCCAACGCGAACACACACGCCTATTAACTCGATAATAAAGCCATTCGCCAAATTTGGTACACAGCCTCAGAGTGGCATGCCGAACGAGCATCACAAGTTTCGTGTTGATTGCATTTACTGTGGCAGAGATATTGCTATTGCAAATTTCCCATTTAAATGCTTTGAGTTATTGGCCAAAACAAATAAACGTTGCTTATAGCGCCCCCTAAAGGCAGATCTTCGCCAAATTTGGTACAGAACAATGATCTCAAGTTCATTGCTGATAACATTTAATTTGGCTGAGATATGATATGTGTGTGTGGTAGCTAGCTAGGAAAATTTGTTTAGTCGTCAAATGCGCATACTTTAACGTAGCAAAATTCTTTGAGTAACTTTTGGTCAGGTCCATCTGGAGATGCCACTTACCAGGTTTCGTGCAGATCGGTCACACGGCCTAGGACGAATTCGAAAAAGTTGGTTTTGGACGATATTGCGAAAAAGATTTTAAGTGGAAATGGGCGGGGCCTATGTCATGTGATTCAGCTTGATTCAAGGAACACGTGGATGCAAGGTTTTCTAATGTGTAATGTGGAAGTTAAAGGCAAAAAAACATAGCACCACCTAGTGGTCCACATGTGTAATTTTTGGTAGGTGTGGTCCATTGTCCATCTACCCTGTAAATTTAAAGTTGTTCACATTAGTGTAAGTGGTGAATCTAGACTTGGGTCCCATAGGCCACGCCCACTTTGACCCCTTAGTACCCCACTCTAGGGTTGGCCTCAGAAGTGGCCCTAGATGGTACCCATCAAATTTTGTAAAAATCAGATGAGCAGTTCATGAGATATAAACTGTTTGTACTTGTAGCGCCCCCTAGTGACCAATTTTTGTAAAACGTGTGGGGGACCTCCAGAGGGTCATGGTAAACAAGAATCTAAAATTTCGCGTTGATAGCATTTATTTTGGCCGAGATATGGCAAAGTTATTTTTTTCATAGTTAGCTACACAAATTTGTTTGTACGTAATATGCGCAATTTTTATCCTATAAAAATTCTTTTAATACATTTTTGTGAGGTTGGACTGGAGAAGCTACTTGCCAAGTTTTGTGCAGATTGGTCCCACGGTCTAGGAAGAGATTGAAAAAGTAGGTTTTTGATAAATCGCGATTTTTCACGCATAAAAGTCTAGGCGATTCAGTTGGATCAAGGGAACGCGTGGATATATGGTTTTTGAATGTCTGGTGTACGGTGTGGGAGTTATAGGGCCAAACGCGTTTTTTCTGCTATAGCGCCACCTAATGGTGGAAGTGGGTCAATTGTTGTGCCTGAGGTTGCGGAGTTTCGGACCAGTCCTGAAAATGGCAACCCCCCACCATGTACGGTTTAGGCTGTAGTCTCAGTTTTAGGCGGAGAAGAATAATAATGGAAAATAATCTTTAGAAAAACAATAGGGTTCCACAGCTCCGCTGGTGATATGTACCGCGTTGCCTTGCATACGTGGATCCCATGCCCCCTCGGGCTTGGACCCCTAATTAGACATCTGTGCTTTGGAGCCGCTATTTAAAGCGATTCAAAAATGACGCATGTCACAGCTGCCATGGTTTGTATTTCCCAGCTGTGTGTCTCACCTCTTTTATTCACAGGCGCTGAAAAGACTTCCACAAGCGATACACCTGTGCTTCCTCGCTTGTAGCTCCTCCGGCAACCTCCACAGGATGCATTTTAGGAATTGAGACATCCTTCAAGATGGCGTGCTGAGATCGATCTCTGGGTTATAAGCAGGAGGACGAAGTAGAGACAAAATAGAGAAAATGAAAGGAGGCCATAGTATCGGGCATAAACCTGTTTTTTGAAGTCAAAATGTGGCCATGGTTCTCTGCAAAGGGAGACACAACCCTGAATGTATCTAGTGTTTCATCTGGCTGGGTCTATAGGGATGAAAGATTGAAAAATCTGTCCTGAGGTGATGAATATTGTCACAACTTAAAACACACAGCACGTTTCTCAAAACAATGTAATTTTGAAAAATGGGGATCCTGGGTTTAATCACGACCTGCTATCTGGGGTACACGTAGGTTTGCTCCAATTTTTACATGCACTGTGCTTCAAAAATCACACCCCTGGGCCCAAGTTTAGCTGAGTGTAATTTATATGTTGATATCTGTGCTTTTAGTAATGTCTTGGGTTTAGGACTGAAAACATGATTGTGGTTGCACACAAAAGCTTCCATAAGGAAGCAGTGATTGGTAGTGAGGAAGGAGAAACGTGCAACGAGAAGAGAGACAGAGACAGAGGGAGAAATCAATGAGAAAGACGCAGAACAGAATCCCGACTGCAACCATTGTGGATTTATTTAGCAAGGGAACGAGAGAAAAAAGAGAAGGGTGAAGGTGAGGAATGCCAATTTCCCTGTGTCTGACCAAAAGCCTACACTCATTTTCATTATGGTGTAAGCTGGAGGTAACACGAAGCAAGTCAGAGGAGCAGTGGAGTCTTTCTGTACAAGTATGTGCACCTTGTGTGTGGTCGTTTGTTTATATGTGTGTCCAGAGAAGAATGTTATGGTTGACCAGGCAGACATTGTGCGGCCTGACACAGTGGGCAGTAAGGGCGCCAGAGCTGGAGAACACATTTAGTTTCAGAAGACTGCTTCTGTCACAACCTGCTGCTCAACTATTCTTAAGATACTGACCTTTGATTCTTTCTTTCTTTTGCTCTTCCTCAGTTTTTCTTTCTTTCTTTCTTTCTTTCTTTCTTTCTTTCTTTCTTTCTTTCTTTCTTTCTGTGCCTATAGCTCACACTCTCCAGCTCTCCTTACTCAATCTTTTGGTATATTTTTCTGGGTTTCTCTGTATCTCTCACTCCTCTTCATCCTTTCCCTCTATTCCTCTCTCTTGCGCAAACAAACTTTAAATCCATCTCACTCTGCATTTTTCTACCCTTTTTCTTTAATACAATCTACTTTAAAGCAACACTAGGTAACTTTTCCCGCTTCGGTCCCCCTACAGGTTGGAAGCGGAATTGTCCATTACATTACATTATGCAAGTTTGCCAGATCGGGTAGCGGATCTGTAGTTCGAATGAACTGGACAATGTAATGTAATGGACAATTCCGCTTCCAACCTGTAGGGGGACCGAAGCGGGAAAAGTTACCTAGTGTTGCTTTAATTTAAAAGTTCTTTCTGCCAAGCAAAAAAACTACCCCCAGATTAAGTTCAGCAACTGGAGCAATATGTAACAATATATACCAACAAATCACATATATAGCATTAAACTAAAAGGCAACAATTTGAGAAGATTTAATGCACTTTTTGTATGAGAAGAACATGATTGCACTGATTTTGTGCTGGAGTATGGCTAATTACTTGCACAGTAAAATAATTGTGAGGTGGTTGCTACATGACTGCTTAGATGTTAATAGATACTTTCCCTGTGTTCAGGTAGCTTGATAGGGCATCTTTATATTGTTTGCAATAGTGTTCTGAACCAAAATGGCAGGAGGAGTAGCCAGTGAAAAAGTGCATTGAATAAAGAAAGGTAGGCTGAGCTGTGTTTCTTACAAAATGTAACCAAAATTGAGGGAGCAGTTGGGTGGTCATTATCAACTCAACATCAAGTTTTCCTCAAATGGCTAAAAAGACAAGTTCTATGATACCAATGTTTACAGAATGAACTGAATAAATTGAATAATTAAAAGCTGTGTGAAATGGGGCATCCTAGTAGCTCACCTGGTTGAGGCTCAGTCCAAGGCTCAGTCCTTACTGTAGAGGCCTGGGTTCAATTCCAACCCGTGTGACTTTGCTGCATGTCATCCCCCCCCCAAGCCCAAAAAATAATCTTAATAAAAAAAATAAAGTATATCCTCACTAATTTGTAATGTTCTGTGATCAAGCTGACTTTGACTAGCTTACAGTTTTATATATCAATGCTGAGGATTCTCACACATTAATGTATTCAGATTTATTTCTTAGTTGGATGAAACCCAGTATTACGTATCAGTGCAATTTCAACCTTTGCTACATCAATAAACTTTCAGTCAGCTTTAGAATTGGATGGGCCTCAACACTCCAGACTCCCAGTGTGTTAGTGTTCAGACATTTTGACTCCTGCGTTGTTTAACTGTTTTAGAGAAACAAATAGCCTTTTGTTTTATTCTTATTTATTTATACTTTATTACTACCTCAGCATTCATGACAATAAAAGCATATATCATTTGACGGAGAGAGACCCAGGGACTGTTTGAACGTTGAATATTTGCAGCTGAGCAAACAGAATCAGAACTAATTGAAGAATCACTTAATTAGTATTAAGTGGTCACAGCGGTGAAGGGGGGGGGAGAGAGATCTGCTCATATATTTGGGGCTCCAGCTGAGTATCTGTCTGTGTGCCTAATTAAAACTGCTGAGTCACATTTGGTGACTTCAGTTTAGTTCTAAATTCAAGAAATGCTGTCATAGCTCAAAAAGTATAACTTTTAAGATTCTTTTTTTTTTTGTTTTTACAATTTTACTGTTATAGCATTCTGCATGTGTCCACTGTATGATTTTAGATTTTAGTTACACTGGGAGAGAATGGTAGGCATGATCGTTGGTATGGCTGGGACGATATGCTTTTGTCCCGAATCGATTCTTTCATGATACATGGGTGCCGATTTGATTTGTATTGCATTATTTTCATTATATTGCGATTCTTGAAGTATTGTGATTCGATAGTATTACGTATTGTGATTTTTTTCCCCCTTATTTAACATGAACAAAGTTGTATAATACACTTCTAGGGACAATATATCATGAGACATTTCTAAATAATTGTTTTCTAAAAAGAATGCACATCACATGTCAGTCAGTCAGTCTGACATTTATTTAATTTGTAAAGAAGTACATAGCGCGTGTTCTGCATTTTCTGCTGTCCGTCTGTTTTGCTGGAAACGGATATGATGTTGATGAATAACGTCTGCGGTACTAATAAACGGAAAATATTTAGGTGAATCATTGAAAAAAAAAAAATTATATATATATATATATATATATATATATATATATATATATATATATATATATATATATACATACACACACACTAGGGAAAAGAATTGATTCTGAAAGTCGTTGCAAAAAAAAAATCACGATACATACGATTCGCTTTTTCCCCACCCCTAATCAGTGGTTAACATTTAAGGTTCAGTTCATCCAAATCAGTCATGAAACTTTGCAATTGTAGTATCCATGCAATTATTTTTTGATTTCATGTGCAGCTGCCACCGCCATACTACAGAGGGGAATAAAATCAGAGCATTAAAAAAGGACATTTGAAAAGGATGCCAAAACAGGGGGAGGAATTGTCCACCAAAGAGTGGAATAATTAAAAGGATACATAAAGATATTATGTCATGTTTGTTATTTAAAGCACACTAATCAGTCAATTAAGGTTGCATATGCATTGTCACTATTAATGTCAGTATGTGAAATTATACTAGGTTAATGTGCATTTTAATGTAGAGGGCACACACATTAGCGTTTTTCATTTTGAGAAAGTAAATGATGCACTTTAGTCCAGCCTCTCCCGTAGGTGTGTTGTAGTGTTGCACTGTGCTTCTCGCTGCTGGGGCACTCTGTGACTTAACGGTGCATTTCGATGCTCTTTGGCTGTGGAAAGAAAATGCTAATCAACAGCAGAAGTGCTCCTCCTCTCTTTGCAAAAATAATGCAATTTTAAATTTCTGCCAAAAGGGTGTATAATGGAATTTCTCTTCCTCACTGATCTCTTTCTGTTTCTCGATTATACTCTCTTTTTTTCTTCTCTCTTTCCACCTCCTCTTCCTTTCTTCATCTTCTCTTTCTCTCCTTTATTTGTGTCTGTGTGCGTACAGTTTTGAGGATGTTAATTAGCTATCAAGTCAAATTCATACATATTTCCTGCTTCATAACAGGCTTGGCAGACAATTCATTTGAGAATATGAATATATGAGGGTATGCAAATGTGAGATGAGGCAGAGGAAGAGAATTGGGTCTGTCTGTCACAGACAGCGGGGAGGGGGGGGGGGGGAGGCTAATTGGGCTTAAACCCCGAATGTTTTGTCAAAAGCCCCGAATCTTTTAGGTCTTTGTTTCATTTCCTCTCTCAGTCTTTCTAACTGGAGCTGCAAAAAAATGAAACAAAAGCTCTATTACCGTGCGTGGTGGCGGACGGTAATGCATCGCGCATCACTCAGCTTGTTTGCCAACTGCCAATAAAAACTAACAGAGAAGAATATAAATCTTCTTAACTGATGACTTCGTTAACTTGTCATCAGGGGCTGGCGGGCTGTTGTCATGTTGTATGTTTCATCGGTGTCGCGAGCTTACTGGCTAACCGGCTGAAGTTATGGATATAACAAAGTGTTTTATACGGAACAGGAACACTAGTAACAGACCTCACCGGCCGGAGAGTGATTCAGAAGCAGCGTCAGACCAACTGCGGACAAGTGTCGCAGGTTTGTGAATCCGCTGTTGTAACACTTGAGATAACCTGTGACTGAGTCACTGTACCGTTTACGGTACAGTGGCTGTGGCGTCGCTGTAACCTCCACTCATAAACCTTTTTATAACTTTAAAGCATTTAATCTTCAAAATATATAGCCATGCGACACACCAATTGAAAGCTTAGTCTCTCATGATTTAACTAAGCCCACACACAAAGCATACGATGATTTATAGCAGTTATACAACTGCTACAAAGTTACGGAAAATAAAACCATACAGCGTAAACAGCGCATCTGGTGTGTAGTGCATCCATACCTTTTTCCTTGTCCCTTTAGCCACTGCGGGAATTTTTTGCCCAAAACTTTTTTTCATAAATCCCCACGAGTCCAAGGAAATGGAATATCCAAGCCATTATATCCAAAACGAGCTGTTTGCCTCACAATTTTGACGTTTCTGGCCGAATCACAACGGAAAATCGCTACACTGTTTTTCATTTCCGCACTTCTATCGCATCTCGCTCTTCTCTCGAGGCGCGATAGAAGCAACTTGATGTGGGCGTCACTGTATTCTCTGACTTCTATGGTTTCCATAGAGACCTGGTATAAGCCAATCGGTGCATGTTTGCCTGTGATATCTCCATTGGAAGCCGAAGATGTCTCTGACGCGATGTGAGCCCACGTGCAAACAATCGACATTTGCTCGGACCAGTTAGATTTAAATGCTATAAGACCCACATTTGCCCCTGAAATTTTAACCCTGTAATGGCTGGAGCTGTGTCAAAGCAAAGACAGGGCCTCCTATAAGCATTTCACATCCTGTACAATTTATAATGACTTATTTCTATATATTTATGTATATAGTTATTTCAAGTATGTGTATGATTGATGTGGGTGTGTTTGTGTATTTGAGCAGTGTTTTATTTTGTACTTTATTGGCTTTTTTCTTTGCAGTTTTTAAATGGAAATCAGAAAAACGACAAATGTAGAAAAAATTCATATAAAATCCGTTTTTCTGGATTTTTTCTGTAGTAAGCTGAGACATGTGGCTATGCCATTGTGTTGTCTGTATCAAACTAGATGTGTTTACAGCAGTGTATTTTAATAATTTTACAGATGTATGACTTGGACGGAAATAAAACCCCTCCATTCTAGGCTCTGTAACTCTGTGTCAGTAAGGACTAGAATCACCCTGACACTTGGAACAACAACTCGAGAGTGTTACCTTTCCAATGATATCGGGCACATCCCAGAGTGTCAGAGTATGTAGCTGTACCACTTTTAATTTGGGTATGACGTTTAGACCAATAAGCGTTTCTTATTAAGTGACTGTATTGCTGGCTAGCTAGCGAGTTAACATTATTAGTTGTTATTAAGAGAAATTAGTTGCTAATAGAGATGGGCGGATGATTTGTCTGATGATTTATCATGTACACAGGGGGGTAGTGGGGTTGGGGGGGGTAAAACCGAAACACACAGCTAATCTCGGCACGTTAGTGGGATAAGAAGAGAGACTAATTGAGAAATATAGTGATAAACAAGATCAGAAAGACATGAGGAAGTTTATTTCCTCCTCCTGATGATGATGATGATGATGATGATGACAACAATTACAACAAGTACAGATGCATCAATGTCACTGGAAAAGTGATTTATTTTTTATTTTTTTTCCCCCATACTTTAATTTAAAAAGTAAATCTTTAATATATTCTACATTCATTACATAAAAAGTAAAATATTTCAAGCCTTTTATTGTTTTAATCTTGATAAGGGCTTACAGCTCATGTAAATTCATGAAAACTCCAGTACAAATGTATTAGAATTTTAGAACAAAATAGTTTTTTTTGTATGAATTGAAATGCATGAATTAATACATTGTTCTTGTTTTAAAACTAGAACTAAGATTTTTATTGTTTTATTATATTACATTATTATTACTTGTGTATTGTTTAAAAATACACGATAAACCTCGTTGTGTAGTTAAAGCTTCTATTGTTCTTTTTTCCATTTCATGGATTCTGATGTAGCAAATTTTATCAGCTAAGCACAAACTAAACAGAACTGAACTCTTAAGATTAGTAATGATGTTTACACCAAATTCCAATTTTACCTATGTAGGCTAGCTTAAAAATAGTCAGATAATGGTTGCCTCTTTTTAGTTGCCAGGGGTGAAAATGAGTCATCCTTAACATTTTTGGTGTTTTTGATTCACTACAGCTGGAGAACAATTAAATAGAAAATAGGTTGTAGGCTCTACTAGGTGATTTTTTTTTTTTTTTTAAACTGAGTAACTATCATCATTTTCCCAGATAGTGTATATAACTTTAGGCATTCTATTATCTCAAACAGCCTGGAAAATAGTGCATTTAGCTGACGTAATTGGGGAAAAAATCTCCACCGGGGGATCATGCCCCCGGACCCTCCTAGGTTTGGGCTAAGCCCCGAATATTTATATTGTCTGGCTCCGCCCCTGGTCACAGGAAGATGTTGAATTCCTCTGGTTGCTGCGTTGGGAGAAAATTAGCAAGTCATTTCCATCACTATTGATAGTGGGTTACAGATTTGACATGGAACTGAATTACAGAGCAGGTATTCTAAAGCCAGATGGCAGTTATATTTGTATAGGCATGCTTTTGTTTGTAAAAGTGTGTGGGAAAAGGGGGATCACTTTATTTTGTAAAATTGGCTCCTCCTGCACTTTAACTTCAACTGAATGTTGTGTAACATTTAGCCCAACCAACAAGTGCTATATTTGAGCTACGCAGCCTTTTTAACATCTGGAAGTAGTTCGATTGAAGTATTAATGTCACAGCTGGGGGCTTAAAATACTTGTGTTATCTATTTACTCATATACAGTGGATGTAGCATATAAATAGGATGTATGAATGAGAAATATATTTTTTTGGGAGGACAACAGAATTAATCCTTGGCTATTTACTGCAGAAGCACTTTCCCTATCTGTAATGACATATCACACATACATCAAGCATATAATGCAGAGTGCAATAGATCATTGTGCCAATCAATTAAAGTAGCATTGCAGTATGTGAAGAATAAATTATAGAACTTTGAGATTTGCTCTGTGGGACCTCAGCGAGGGAAAACGTGGCAAAGCCATCATGTAATTAGTCGATTTGAAGAGAGTGATAATGGATGGGATTGTTATACCGGCTGCTCACTTGAGTCCAATAATTGATCATATAATTAACAGAGGGTTAGAAACATTGTCTTTTTCCTTCACTATAATTAATCTTTTGGCTGAATGGACTGCAACTCAGATTTTACTTCTCAGTGTAGTGTCATCATCATCAATAGATTTAAAGATTAGTTCTACACACCTAGGCTATAACGTAATTTAATTACAAATAATATTTCAATCAATAAATGTGGTATTTTGATCAGTTTCAGATTGAATGCCGTGAAATTCTTGACAGCTGCAAATTGACCCAAATTCTACTCATGGACAAGACGGACAGACAACGACTTTATCAATAAATTGAAGGGATTTATTAATCAGATAATCAGAATAATATAATGGTATAACTAGGATAACAAGGCAGGATAAAGACAATTGAACTTAAGCTTTGGCTAGTGATGGGAAAATGCGTTCCAACCTAATAGAAAAACGGAGAATTTAGCCAAGCAAGGAAGGTTGTTTAATGAATGTAATCAAATTTAAACGCAACAGAAAACCGACATCAACCTGATCAATCAGCATGTCTGATTCTGCCTACTTTTGTCGTGTGTGTCTCTCCGACCTGTGGCGTCTGTCGTCTCCAACAGCAGTGGTCAGCGAGCTGATGAGCAGGCTCTTATAGCCTAAACCGTCAGTTTTCTTCAGTCAGGGTTTGTCTAATGCATCCAAAAATTATTTTCTTGACTGAATAAAAAAACTTTAGATTTGTAAAACTAAGGTTATTGAATTAATAGATGAAAAATCACTGAAAATAAGCTTCTCTCGAACTTAGATAATCTTCAAAAGACTGAATCTCAAAAATGCAGCGAGGAAAACAGATTCTGGCTGGCCGTGGTGTTGTGCTGAAATCTCCCCCCTTTAGCGTTTAGCGGTCTTCTTTACAGTTAATTCTGACCGACAAATGGTGACTGCCCTGAGGACAAAAGGTGAAGGTGGGGAGAGTCCGGCAGCAACACCCCCGGCCGTTATCTCCGGGGCTGTGGCTCGGCCCCGGAGATACTCTGCGGACAGCCCCGAAGATAATTGGCGGCCAGCCCCAGCTGCGAAGTAAGTCTCTCAGCATTGTTGAGTAGTTACAACTACTGTTTTCCCCCCGGTGCTGTAAACATCCAAAAAGTGACAATGATGTGAAAAATAGGGCTGTGCATATCGATAGTATTGATACCAAGATGAGTATTGGTATCGGATCAATACTGTCGTGATGAGATCGATACTTTTGTTGCAGTTTCTCTCCGAGTTCATGCGAGCAGCGTCTCTCCAAGTCTGTGCGCAATGTGCAAAAATCTTTGTCCTGTGTTTTATCATAATCATAATCAACTAACTAAAGGCAAAATCACAAAATGATTCAATGATATCGGCGATACTAGCCCTGTATTTACTTGGTATCAGATCAATACCAAAATTTCTAGTATCGCCCACCCCTAGTGAAAAATATTGTCATATTGTGGTTTTAGCTGCTGGCTAATGTTAGTTTGCTTGCTCGCTAACTGGTCAACTACCATATCAAATCAAGAAAACGTAATTATTTGGGGGAAACTAGCTATTTTATCAGAATGACATGAATAAACATTACTAAACGTAACGTGGATAAAACTGTAATGGCTAAATTTATCCGTGAACAGATATATTTTAATCAGCAATTGTGTTAAACAATGAAAACTACAACTCCCATAATGCCACTTCACTACGTCATCAAAAGTCCGTGTTTACATCCATTGTTTTGATTGAGAGACCCCCTAGTGGCAGAAAATTACATATTGTATGTTTTAAAGGAACTGTGATTATACTTAATTTGTACGTGCAGAACAATACATTTTTCCCATCACTAATTTATATTAACACTTGAATAACATTATAGCATGACCTAGAGATAAGCCAAATCAATCAGTTTCTAAACGCATCAAAAGTTATAACATGGGGTTAAATTAGCACATTAAAACATTTCTTTGATAATACATCATGTAAGCATAATTTCAAATTGCAAAAATGGCAAAAAAAATGGTTTTGACATTAAGATTCAGAATAATACAATATTCATAATATAATCAATGGAAATGTTATATCAATCTACATATAGCAGTTTGAAACAGTTCTTCGTGAGTCCTAGCAGTCTTGCAGGTAGGATGATTTAATTAGAGTACACAGAGAGAAATTCTTCAGGTTCAGCACTGATCTTTAAAAAGGGTCCTAAAGTCCATTAATACAAGTATCTCTAAGTGTCCTAAAGTCCATTAATACAAGTATCTCTAAGTGTCCTAAAGTCCATTAATACAAGTGGCGACTAGTAGTCTGTACAACAATCTGTTTTTACGATGTATAAACAGGAAGCGATTCGATTTACTGTCCTGAAAATGTCCCAACAGTTGATAGTTCTCCCCTAGTTAAGTTCAGGTGAGGGGTCAAAGGTTATTTTGCAGCTGAGAGCAGTAACTGTCCAATGTCCACCAGACTTTCAGAGCAGCAGGAGACATGATCTCTGTGTCCAATCTAACATTGGAAGCTTGAAAAATTAGTCAAACTTGAGAGATTTGTGTTCACAGAACACCATTCCTCGCAAAACGCTGATCCTCCTTATACAAAGCTGCCATGCTCTTCTGCTCAGATATTGTCACATGCCCACACACAGATAACAGATATCCACCTGCATACTTTCTCACACACACACACACACACACACACACACACACACACACACACATATATACACTGGCACTGCAGCATCAGCTAGCACAGATGTTGATGGTAAGGAGGGAAAAAGCACTTGTCTTTTTGCTGCTATCATGACAGCACAAGCAGTGAAAACAAATGGTTAGACTGAGCTTTGCATACATAGAGCTCATTTACATATATAGCATGTGTATTTACACAGTATAGTGGCGAAAGAGAGAGCAGACCATTTTCTCTGTTTTTATTACATTCCCTGTTTTCCATCCTTCTGCTCACAAAGCCATTTCACATGCCACTCATGTAGCTTTCTTTATTTCAGAGCCGGACTTGCATGATTTAAGAACTATAGCCACAATATTGCAGAATAAGAAACCAAGCAGAGCTGTTATTTATAATAGGAGAGAGGCATCTATCACTCTGAGACCAGAACCAAGGGCAGCAATGGGAGTAATTATCTGTGGCATGTGACTGTAAAGAACCTCAAAGACAAAAACACTGAGCTCAATGATTCTTTATCAACTTACAAACAATTTGTGAATGTTAGACAACGTTTTATAAGACATTTTGAAAAGCGTCGCTGGCCTTTAGTTTTATTAGCTTAATTTGCTTTCTGTTGAGAAAATACTTCAAAATATATTAATAATCATATTTACCTTGTCACAGTACTGCAAAAGTACCACTGATTAGTGTTAAAAGTTGATTTCCACAAAGTACTGTATTAATACTGGTGGGACATTTTACTTTAGAGCAAAACAGAAAAAGAGCAAAAAAATACAACTTATTGACAATATACAATACTTATAAACAAATAAAAGGTGGGAGAATTTGTGCTGTACATATATACATGTGTAAGGTGGACAAGAGCAAGTAGTGCAAAAGTAAATGCAAATTATTGGCTAGCTATTCAAAGTAAACTATAATACTATATACCTATTATTTAAGTGTGAAGATTTCATTGCACAACAAAGAGCAGGGAGTGCCTGCTAAATATAGTTTTGACAATTCTTTACACTGTGGAGATAAATACGGACTACATTTAGTTTCTTGTGGAAGAAACACTGTGAAAGAAAAGGTTACATTTGTTGTAACATACATTTTAGATAAATAAATCAAGCAGGTTGAAGCAATGGACTGTGATGGAAAATTGAACAAATAATTTGAAAAAAATTGAAAAAAAAAAGAAATAATTATTTGTGGTGTTGGCAGTTGCAGGGACTTGAATTACAATCAACTTAAAGTTACTTTGTTGCAGTGCAACTGCTACATCTGAAACTCTGTATTATTCACAAAGCACTGTCACTGTTGCAGCGTAAACACTTTTTACATTTTTTTTAAACACTCTCTCTCCATATTGCCCTAACATCCTGTATCCTTCAGAAATGTATTAAACAAAGAAAGCAGGATTTCATCAAAATGCTCTTTACATGTAACTTTAACCCAAAATGCTGAAAACACAAGCGCCATGTATTCGCCTTTGACCTTAAGTTTATTCGAATGCAGCAAAGCTACTTCAAATCCTGCAGTGGGGGTTTGTGAGGAGCAGGAGGTGAATTGGCTTGGACTCAATAGGCTGCATGCTTGTTATTCTTTGACATGGATCTGTGTTTCTTTAATCAGATCAATCAATGTTTCTCTCTCTTTTGCACACACATGATGCATGTTGCGAAGAGAAATCTTAATGTGACCGACAGATACACACTGATAGGCAAGCATTGATAGGCAAGCAAAGGGAAAAGGAATAGAGGCTGGCTGTCTGTCTGTCTGTCTGTCTGTCTGTCTGTCTGTCTGTCTGTCTGTCTGTCTGTCTGTCTGCTGTGTGTGGCAGAAGTATTCCATGCAATTAGGTCATTCTGAATAATTGGCTGCCGGAAGCCCTCATTAAAACCATCTCGAGATTGAGGCCATTGATCAGTGTACGGACCAAATGTAAATAGTTCAACGAGCATACAGAAGACAGGGGGAATTTAAGTTCACAAGAAACATCATTTCTTCTTTGGGGTCCTGAGCTGCATCATTATTGACTAAACGTTTGGCTTCTTAGTCAGATTCCAGTCGAAGACAAGAGTTTTCAAAAAGGAGGAGATGAGAGCAGCATCTCTAT
The DNA here is from genome assembly GCA_023566125.1 of Zingel zingel. NCBI lineage: Eukaryota > Metazoa > Chordata > Actinopteri > Perciformes > Percidae > Zingel > Zingel zingel. Next base: position 14,370,527 of record CM042328.1, on the reverse strand, counting down.
CATGTTTATTACCACACTTTATATCACACAAAATAGTTCAGAAAGGATTTTAGAGCCACATTTTTAAACTTAGTCTAATAAATAGGGCTGTCAAATGATTCATTTTTTGAATCGCGATTAATTGACAAATTTCTGAAGTTAATTACGATTAATCGCATGTTTTATCACATGAATAAAATTCTATTATTTTGCATTTCAGAACTGTTTTTAAGTACATATTAACAATGGAAAGCCATTCTTACCAGTGTATCTTAATTGGGAATCAAATGAATGAAAAGAAAGTTAATTTATGAACTTGACTTTAAGATTTGTAATTGTTTATTATTTATTTACTGTAAACAAAAGAAAAATGTGTGAATCTGTCATTATTGCACAATTCCTACAAGTACCTAACCTAACTGAGATGTAACACTAACACTTTGCTTATACAGTACAAACAAAATGGTCTAAAAACCGGATGCCACAGCAGGACATTTGTAACCTTTACGTTTTTCTAATAAGGAATGTAACAATTCTCCTGGACAAAAAAGGGGGTGGACAATGTCCCAAATGACAAAAACAGTCAAAAAGCCGATACAAACAACACAGTCCTAAAACTGCATGCTGATATACATAGGTAGCTGGGCTGCTTTCTCCGTGTCATACAGGCTGTGTATGCGTGTAACTACTGTCCCCCTCGACAACTTTTTAAAAGTAAACTTTCCATTCAGAATCTTATTGGCATCCATTTCGGCGTCTCGCGCTCGCCATCCATTCAAAACCAGCTCGCAAGCCCAAACAAGTGTGTGCGGTGTGCCTGTTATTTTGTTTCCGGTCTAGCTAGATCCGTTGTGGTGTTGTAGTTTTTCTAACGTCACTAGTTGTTGCAACAGCATGTGAAAAGAACTACAGAGTTACTACCAGCTAGGCCAAAAAGAACGTTAATCTTGCGATAAAACAATTTACTCTGTTAAAATGGGTTTGCGTTAACGCGTTTAACTGACAGCACTACTAATAAACTAAACCATGTTGGCAGCTTTGTGAGAGCTTGACCCACACTGGTCTACCAGCATGCATTGTGTGTCAAACCCTCAGTCCGACTTCAGTGAGTGTGTACAGTATACAGTATGTGGCTGCTATAGGTTTTTATTATACCCA